>BSBK01002382.1:1165000-1323632 GCA_027943335.1 Chamaecyparis obtusa
TGAGAGTTTTAAGACATTCCTCATATGAGTCACCCAATTTGGTAAATTGTCGCTTCTCCTTTTTGGGCCTCTCCTAATATCTTGGTTTACTTTCTTGCTGAGGAGGTGCATTGAGCTTCATAGCTTGAACTGCACTAGACAAGTGAAGGACACCTTGATCTTTAGGTTAGGGAGATTCTACAACTCCATCATTGACAACTTGTTTGTTCTTGTTCCAATAGTTGTTCTTCCCTTTATCCTTGTTGTTCTATTGACCATTGTTTCCATTGTTGCTATGTCTGGTCAAAATGCCTTGTTCTTTTAGAACATCCTCAATGCGGCATGCAGTTTCAATCATGGTATCAAAGGAATTGAAGACTATCTTTTTAATCTCATATCTCATTTCACACACCAAGTTAATGACAAGTATGTCAATCTTTTCATCCTCATGGATCATCCTAGGATACCGAGAGCACTGTCTCCTCCACCTTTGCAAGAAGGTAACAAAGGGTTCCCCCTGATTTTGTTTCAAGTTGCATAGGTCCAACATAGTAACAGATCTTGACAGATTATATGTGAAGTGTTGAACGAATCGATGAACAAGTTCTCTAAAAGTCTTGACAGGGGGAGTGATATTGGTAAACCATTCCATTGCTTGTCCTTTAAGACTTCTAGGGAACAACCTCATCAAATAGGAGTCATCCTGATGGAATTCAAAGCTCATAGTATAGAACTGGTGCACATGGTTGTGTGGATCACCACTACCATCATATTTATCATATTGAGGGAATTCCACCCTCTTTGGAAAATCCTTCATACTCACACTCTTGTTGAATGGATTAGGACAAATCGAGTCTAGTGAGAATGAGCTCTTAGGTTGCTTCATTTTTTCCATCATTTGCTTCATTTGGTGAATTTCTTCCTCTTGAGAGGGATTTTGCTTTTGTATTTTGTTGTCCACATAAAAATTATAAGGGACTCTAGCACCCTTGTTGATTAGACTTTCCAAGAACTTATCTTTGTTTTGTTCCAAATACCTCTCCACATACTGTTGGAAGATAGGCTCTTGTTGCATTCGCATGAAGTCTTGAGTATCAAGGTCATAATGTGAGCTACCACCTCCATGTTGGGAGCCATGATGTACATGTTGGGAGTGTGGTCTTGAATTTCTGGGAGGGTTCTACCTCCTATAGTGAGCATACTGAGAGGCCCTTCTTCCTCTAGGACTAGGAGATCTAGAAGGGGTTCTTGACCGCCTTCTACTTCTTGGTGTTCTGGAAGGGGTGGAGGGAGGAGAATTATTTCCACTATTAGCACCCCTATTGTTGAATTGAGTGTTTAATTGTTGGGCTAACAGCCTATCTTGCTCCTCTTGGAATGATTTTCTCTCTATGTCCAACAAGGCTCATTGTTCCTCTTCTAGAAGCCTAAGTTTTTCTTCTTTTGCAGCTCATTCATTTTTTGTAGCCTATTTTTCCCAGTCAATTCTTTTTAGCCTCTCACTTGTATGCCTTGAGGTTGTTCAAAGTGGAGAGTTTGGTCTTGAATGTTTGTACAAATCATTGGTATGCATTGCATTGACATGAGCATCACCAGGTTCATTGTCTTGGTCTTCATGTTGTGACCATTGTTCTAGGTGAGCTCGTCTCTCATGCCTTTCGGCTCTTTGATGTGCATCTAGGTACCTAGTGCTGATGGGGGGTGAACTAGGTTGAGCATCATGAGAGGAATTACCAGACAAAATCTTGTCTCTATGTCTTTCATAGATGTCATCAAGAGTTTGATCCATGGCTTCCCTCTCCTGCTGAGTGACAGTATAACTCATATGCATACCTGAGTGGGAAGGTGCTGAGGGGGTACTCAAATCACTAAAATGGCTCTTTGGGTCAAACTAGGTTTCAGACTTACTCCTAGGCGACTGGTCAAATATTGGTTCCTTTTTCTTTCTCTTTTGACGAGTCTGAACTGGGGGTAGTTGGTTGAAGACTATCTAAGGTCGCTTTCCTTGGCTCACTTGATATCTTGTTGTTACTGACATGAAAGGGAGAGTTCAGGCAAACAGACAATTCTAGGAAACGTCAATACTAGACTAGGATAGTAAAAGTTTTCTCTTGTCCGAGAGAAATGTTGAAATAGAACTGTTGGAAATAGGTGCAAACCAACACAGCCACAAAGGTGCTCAATTCTTGGGTGAATACCCTAGGATGTATGGATCAGGAGGATGACTTACACAAAATATACTGAGTTTGAATTGTATGGAAATGGGTGGATGAAAAGATTACTAGCACTCTCCAAGTGTGTTATCAAAGAGTCTAAAAATTTATCTATTTGATAGGAATAGTTCCTGATTTTCCAATCTCAAGAAAAATCTCTTATGAGATCAAGGATCACTAACTCAAAAGGTCAAGGACACAAGAACCCTAAATACAAAACAAGTCTCTAGAACTGGGACAAGTCACCTAATCGAAGAATTCAGTATTTCAGTTTGTTGTTCATTTTCAAAGATCAAGCAAGTATATCAACGGATTTTGATCAAGCACATAAGACAACAATCAGGGAGTTCAAGCAAGAAATTGTCTTCAAACAATGAGCAAGGGGCAAAGCAACCTTGCACATGAACAAGAATAGTGACTTAGTATGCTACTCCTTAAAGATTCTACTTGTGTATGTTCTTGGATATGTTTTAGCAGGCACTCAGAACACAACAACATCCTAGCAAGCTGTCTACAAGGATATACATGGCTTCTCTAAAGGGAGTCCTCGATATACGCAAGGTACATGAGGCCCAAATTCATAGATGAGAAAAATCAAAAATCACACAGCCGAGGGGAGATGGTAACCCAAATCTCCTCCTTCACTTCTCAAAGGTATAAAGTTCTTTGAGGCTTAGCCAAGAGTGAAATCTAACTCATTCTCAATAGAGGTGTCTTTGGATTCACCTCCCAATATTTATACTCTGTCGGAACACAGGAGTTAAGGTCGTCCCTTAAGGTGATGAAATACCCAAGCATGCCTTCTAGAAATGAAAAAGTAAGTAATTCACTATCAAAAGTATTGGAAAGCACTAAAGGTGGTGCATTAACCTCTTCAAGTAAATGTGAGGTGAGTCCACAAAGTGGTGCATGTAACTCCTCACACAAACTCAAAGTGAGTCCACACCCTAGAAAACTAGTGAGTTCTAAAAAGTACAAAAGGGTTGTCTGGTGGAACAATTAATGCTTCTTTCCATGTAGACCCCTCCCCTTTAATGTGGCACTGACCTTGCAACCACGGGGTGGAATGAGGGGCCGGAAGATGAGTGAGTCCAATAACCTAAGATAGAAATATAGATCAATCACAAGTAATCTAAGACTGCTAATCAATACTACTCATAAGTGCAAGAGGGTTTGAATCATAGAGTATTTAACGTTCCAAGCAAACATGAAGTGAGTCCACAAAGTGGTGCATTTAACTCTCCATGTAAACTAGGAATGAATCCATGCCCTAAATTACTCAATGAGATATTTTTATATTTTAACCAAGAATTATTTAAAGTTTAAACACAAACATTCACTTAAACACAAACTTGTATGAAAGAAAATCTAGGTTCATTCATTTCCCATTAAGAGCATAAAAAATGTGTTATATGAAAGCGTGTAACACTCAAGCCAAACACATGAGAGATTAATTTTATGCCCAAACCAAGTGTTATAGAGATTTTAAGAACTCACCTTAGGTCCAAAGATCTGCAATCCAGCATTTAGCACACATTCGAAAAAAAACCCTAAGATGGTTAGATATGAAAATCAATTGTTAGGAGTTTGATTTAACATTGTTGTCTTCAAGACAGTCTTTAAAGATTGATTTATTTGACCCATAAAATCACAATATTAAAATTTTTGGAAAGAATGAAGTTTTTAGCCAACATCAAGAACTACCATTTTCCAAAATTACAAGGTCTTATGATTCCATTTGGTTCCTCAACCAATAATCTTTTCAGACTGCAATTTTTCTATCATAAATCAGATTTAAAACACCAAACCCTGCCTAGGGAATCACATATCTTTCTCAAAAAGAATCCAAATGAAACCAAACCAATTTCATAGAAACTATTAATGAATCTAGTTTCCAAATATATAAGCAATTTATTTTTCCCATTCATAAATTATTTTCTAAGAGCAAATCATTGCCTACAACTCCAATGCAAATTGTTAAAAACTAGTTTTCACTCAAATGCCCGTAACTTTCACAAATCAGCATAAAAATGACTCAAACTAAAAGGAAATGAAAGATAATTCATGTATCTTTTCAATAAATATTATTATATGTCCTGATTCTTTACAATTTGTCCATACTAGACGTTTCAATCTGACTATATTCAGAGAATCTCAAATCTGCAAATACCTACTTTCACCAAAATGATCATAACTTATTCATTTCTTTATAAAAATGAACCAAAAAAAAAGAATGAGAAAGAGGATTCATCATTCTATCCATTAATTACTATATTATAGGGTTTTCAGTTTGTACATGGTCGTACAAAGCTTGGAACCAATACTAAAACTGAAAAACCAATCAAGAATGAGGCCAGAAATTAATCTTTTCTGCCCCACGGTGGGTGCTAAAAATGTGTGCTAGAAAGTAGTCACACTTCTATGAATCATTACATCCAAGAACACTCAACAGTGAGGTCTCGAATAGTGATTCATAGCTCTCTATTCGTGGAGTGTAGGGGTTTGTATATGAGGCCCTCAGATTTACCTAGTTATGCCCATGCAAGTACACCAAGAAATGAGAGATTCAAAGATGAATAACAAGCATGCTAATCTCCATGATCATCAAGTTATTGCGTGCAAATAAAACTACTCTAGATGATAACAATGCAAGAAATAAACTATTTTATTGAAATGAATGCTTATACAATGTTAATCTATGAAAGGAAACATGAATTTAAACTATTATGTGAATGCAATATTAATCTAAATATGGATTGCCATAAGGCATGAGAGAAGAAGACAAGAAGAAAGAAGTCTCAAATATCCAAGCTCCAAATGTGCTCAAAAGCTTCTTCCAAGATTGCTCTCCAAACTTGCAGTATAACAATAACATGAAAATTCTGGGATTTGAAATGAGAAGGAGAGGGCTCCTTATATAGGAAAATGTGGAAGAGAATGCATCCTCAAGAGCAATGTGGGATAAATCTAAAAAGAGGAAATAAAGCTCATTTTTTAGAAAGTGTGGAGAGAAAAGGGATTTTATTTATTTTTAATTATTTGTTTCCCTTTTTTCATCACAAAGAGCTTTAAGAAGATTTTTTTATTTATTTAAAAGAATGATTCTCTATTAATTAAATAAGATAACATTATTTAATTAAAAGAGAGATATTATTCTAAATAAGATAAAATCATTTAATTAAAAAAAAATTTATTTCATTTAAAAGATATTTCTTTTTTAATTAATTAAAGTTTTTTTATTTATTTAAGAGGGAATATTTCTTTCAATTAAATAAAGTTATTGAAAGAATCAGGAAAAGGATTTTTGTTTGATTTATTTCCTTTTCCATCACAAATTTTGCTTTAAGTGGGGATTTTATTTATTTAAAAGAGGAATTATCTTTTAAATAAATAAGATAAATTTATTTAATAAAAAGAGGAATATTTAATTAAATAAGATAAAATCATTTAATTAAAAGGGGTTTTAATTAAATAAGATTATTTTATTTAAGATATTTCTTTTAATTAAATAAGCCTATTTTATTTATTTAAAAGATAATATTTCTTTTAATTAAATAAAATTATTGATGAAATGATCAAACCTTAGAAATATTTGAATTATTGATTTAATTACGATTTGATCAAGGAATTGATTTGAAAATTGCAAAGCATTGATTAAGGAAATTGATAAATTAATAAATGGGGCCCAAAGTCTAGGTGACTATTTTAAGGTACATACATCATGAACATCTCTTCTTCTTCCCCTTCGATGCATAAAAGAGATTAAATGAACTTGTGAAGCAAGTTCAAGCTTTATAAAGTACTCTTAGTAAATAGGGAACTATCTAAAATGACTCAATGGCATTCTCAGCTTGAAACCATCCCTAGCAACGACACCAAAAATGAACAGCCTCATAATAGGTAATAATAACTACACCAAAGCCTTCCCTAGGAATAATATATTCAAACCAGGTATTATTTTCCTATCAGAAAGTGCATTTAGATTGTCAACCAGGGACGTATACTTGAAATGGGTCAACATAATTTATACACTAAGCTTCGCATAGAGTCATCTTACTTAAACTGCTACAAGAAAGGTAAATGCATATAAAGAACTAAACTATTGCTGCAGGAAGGTAAAAACTCACAACTGAACAAATAAACTAAAGTAAACAACCATAAATCTAACTCCAACTCACTCTGCCATTATAATGCATGTACTATGTGTTAGGATTAACAAGGTAGAAATAACAATTATGTGCAAATATAACCAATATCAGAAAATAATAAACCACACAGAAGAGAACACAAGACACAAAGATTTAACATGGTTCACCCAATCCCTGGGCTACGCCCACCAATAGTGAGTCAAATATTTTATTGTCTAGTGATTACAACTTGATTACAATCTGTAATCCCTTACAGCTCAATTCTGTCGCAAGTACTAAAATCATACATCATAATGAAATCCCTAACCCTAAGACAATATAATAAGGCTTATGTTGGTTAACAAGTTAACCCTAAAATACTTGACGAGTCAACCTAAGAAAAGGCTTGATGAATCAACCTAGGGAAATGTTTGATGTGTCAACTCAAAAAATACTTGATGAGTTAACCCCATGATGAATGAAAAGTGTATAGTACTTTCTTGGATAGTACTTTCTTGATCAGTCACCACAAGCTAACAATCTCTCACTTGGGGACTGATCAGACTCCACACCAAACAACAATCTCCCACTTGGAGACTGATCGTGTAGCTAAACCGCTACCCTGTGAGGCTCCCTTTAGATCCAACCACCCTAGACTCAACTGTCACTTTATTCTATTTAGTCTAGTAGACCAACCGAAGTTGAACAGGAGTTCAACTTCTCCCTTGTTACTACCTTTGTAAACATATCTGTTGGATTATCATCTGTATGTATCTTTTCCGGCTTTAACTGCCCATCATCCAAAACTGACCGAATGAAATGGTACCGCAACTGTATGTGTTTTGTCTTTGAGTGCAAAGAAAAATTCTTCACAAGATGAATGGCACTTTGGCTATTTGTATGCAAAAAATTACCCATCTGAGGATGTCCCAATTCTTCCATGAAAAATTGAAGCCATATCATCTCCTTGGCTACCTCTGTAGCAGCAACATACTCTGCCTCTATAGTGGATAAAGCAACCACCTTTTGTAGTCAAGAAATCCAACTCACTGCTATCCCACCAATAGTAAATACATAACCTGTAGTACTCCTTCTGCTATCTATATCTCCTGCCAAATCTGAGTCAACATAGCCTTGTACAATAGTAGTAGAACCCCCAAAGTGTAAACATTTACTAGATGTACCTCTCAAATATCTAAGAATCCATTTGACTGCATTCCAATGCTCAATACTAGGGTTACTCATATATCGGCTAACGACTCCCACTGCATGTGCAATATCTGGCCTAGTACATACCATAGCATACATTAAGCTCCCTACAGCTGAAGCATAAGGTACCTTAGACATTTTACTCTCTTCTTATGGTGTCTTGGGACACATATCCTTAGTCAATTTCAAATGACCAAGCAAAGGTGTGCTAACAGCTTTGGCATTCTCCATAGAGAAACGTTGCAACACCTTCTCAATATAATCAGCCTGAGATAGAGACGATTTCCTATTTTTCCTATCTCTGCAAATTTTCATACCAAGGATTTGTTTTGCTACCCCCAAATCCTTCATAGCAAATGAATGTGCTAACTGTTGTTTCAACCCCTTAATGTGATCCATGTTAGACCCAGCTACAAGCATATCATCAACATATAAACATAAAATAATGTAGCTATCATCATCCAACCTCTTAAAATAAACACAATGGTCAGAATGACACCAACTATATCCATGCTCATTCATAAAAGTGTCAAATTTAATATACCATTGCCGAGGTGCTTGCTTCAAGCCATATAAACTTTTCTACAATCTACACACCAAATTCTCCTTACCCTTGACCTCAAATCCTTGTGGCTGGACCATATATATTTCTTCATCCAAATCACCATGAAGAAAAGTTGTTTTAACATCAAGCTACTCTAAATAAAAATCTTCAGTAGCCACAATACTTAAAATAGTACGGATAGAAGTCATTTTAACAACTAGAGAAAATATCTCATCAAAATCAATACCCTTTTTCTGTGCAAATCCTTTTACAACTAACTTGGCTTTAAATCTTTTCTTACCTCCATCCTCTTCTTTTATCCTTTAAACCCATTTATTCTATAAAGCCCTTTTACCTATAGGTAACTTGCATAAATCCCAAGTGCGATTTTTCAGCAAGGAGTCCATTTCATATGTCATTGCAGACTCCCACTGAAGCTTTGTATCCACCTGCACAGCTTCATTATAAAATTCAAGTTCACCAGTGTTGGTGTAATTAAGTATTTACTAATTACACTTTACTTAAGTTTACTTAGGATAATGCATTTGCATAATTAGTTGTCTTTGAGACACCTAGGAGTTTACATTTCTTTTTAGCACATGGTTAGGAGAATCTCCACTTTAGGTGTGATAGTTGTCATCACATACCTCTTTGTATGTGAGATCCACCTTTAGTGCTCTTATCACATTATCATCCTCTCATTGTTGCACATACTTTCATGTACAATGGAGGATGATCCACCTTTGGTGGACATGTGATTCCACCATGTCTAGTTGATATCTTATCACTTGCATAACTTCTAGTTATCATGCATTGCCTATATATTGAGGCATTTTTACATTGTATGTAATCAATCAATTATCCATCATTTGATCATTATTGAATCTATTCATTTGATCATATTGTCTTCTCTCTCTTGTTTGTGCTATCTCTTGAGCTTCTAGATCTTAGTTTCTACTCTTTGCCTTAATCAAATTCTTACATGGTATCAGAGCCAAAGGAGTCTTCATTGCATAGCCATTGGAGAGCGATTGATTGCTTCAACGTTTAGAGAGTCACAAACCAAATCTGGGATCAGCATTTTGTGGGAGCATTTTGAGCAAAATCAGACCTCACCATTGCATCCGAGTGGTTATTTCCATAAATTTTGACTATAAATTTGCCTATATTGGGCAAAAGTCAAATTTGAGGCAAATTTTTTTTGCAAATTAGACCTCTAAAGCCCAATCTGCAAAGTGGTAATTATTTTGACAAATTTTTGTTCAGATCTGAATTTATATTTTTAATTTCAGTCATTTATTTCAGATCTACATTTCTGTCATTATCATATCTGCATTTATTGTAAATTTTCAGGTCTGGAAAGTTTTTCCATTTTTGGTAAATTTTTAGATCTAAAATTTTTTCCATTTTTGGATATATATATTCTGGAAAAAATATTAGCCTTTTAGCCTATGTTGTAATAGAGAGTATAGGTAACATACAATTATTGCCAGCTAGCACAGGACGTCATCACAGAGGCCACACACTCATGTGCATCGACCTGCGCTCAAGCCCGAAGACAAGCTGCACCCGCTGTGTTATTTGAAATTAAGGGTAGCTGTTTGCATTGATAAAGGGCTATAAAGCCCAACCCACGATGCATGTGGGACTAAATCCCACCACCTCCACATAGCTCCCACCTCCTCCCGCGGGCCACTCAAGCTTCCGCGCATCTCAGGCCACTGCCTCCACAGTGCACTTTCTGCTCCCCTCGCGCCACTTCCTCGGGACCCTCCACAGGCAACGTGGGCACCACCACTCCCACCTCCGCTGCTCACACTCTGCATGACCACCGAATCGCACCGCTCAGCTCTTAACAGTGCCTCCACCGAGCACCAAACCCTTGCGGAAAGTCCTCCGCCACCGCGGGCAAACACCGCGCGCCCTGACAGAAACTCCCACCTCCGCTCCTCCGCCGGTCCTCCTCTCGGCTGGTGCACCACCAGCGGTGAGAACTCGCGCCCTCCTTCCATGCAACAGCAGGTCACCCAGGCACATCACCCAACGCGGGCAGACAACAACCCTCCACTAATAGAAAATTGACACGTGGCGGTCGGTGGCACAAAAAATGGTATTTCATAAAAAAAATTTCAAACTTTCACCAGTTTTGATATCTTAAATTTGACGCCCGGTTGGATGTCAAACTTGGCATTTTTTGCACTGTGATGACGGTCACCAAGACGTCAAATTTCATATCTTGATTGCATCAGCATTTCTTTTGATTAAATTTGACGGCCATTTGACCGTCAAATCTGGGCATTTTTGCACTGCCATGACTGTCATTTAACCATCAAATTTAAGATAGTATATTTGGTGACGTCAGCAGCTTTCAAAAATTTGCAGCCCTCACCATTTGTAGTTTGGATTTGGCAGTCCGACTTTGGGAGGCCATAACTTGGTCATCTGGACTCCAAATTAAGTGCAATTTTTTTTTATGTTAGCTAAAATTTTTTGAATTTTTTAGTGGTGGTGTTCTTTTCTGGTTTTGGATCACGAATTTTGCAAAAATTGTAGTTTTTGGTGACTGTACCTGTCTGATCCTTATTTTTGCAACTTCAGAGGCTTCGTATGGGCTCATAAGGACACATTTTCATGTGCAATTTTTTTTGAAAGTACATAATTTTTTGTCTACTTTCCAAATTTGATATTAGTTTGGAGAAATATTTGGTACACATATTACTTTCAAAATATGGTCTATTTTGGCCTATTAAGGCACTTGTAATTGATTCTATCTTTGAAGGATCTTGTGTTCTATCTTCTTGAGTCTGTTGTAGCTTCATATTTTCAATTGTAAACATCAAAATCAGAAGTCCACTTTGATCTATTTTGTCAAGTGGCAATTGTACACGCACTAGCTATAAAGTGCCAAAATCATCATTTTTTTTTTTTTGGGGGGGGTTCTTTGATTGAGTGAATTGGGGGGGTGTCTTGTGTGTTGGTGTCTCTCTTTCTTGTGCTCTTTTCATTTCTGCATCATGGGTTCTATTGCAAAATTAACTCCACATAACTATGCTACATGGAAAGATAATGTATGGAGCAAGTTAATGGTTAGAGGTTTAAATCCTTATGTGGATGGTACAATTAAAAAACCCGCTGATGATGATACTGCTGCAATACAAATTTGGTCAAGCAAAAATTATAAAGCATTAGGAGTCTTAAGAGAGAATATGTCTCAAGCGATCATGTATCACATCAAAACCATAAAAGATGCTAAAGATGCTTGGGATAAACTTGAAGAATTGTTTGGTAAAGTGGATGAAGACATGGGATTCAAAATTGAGACTGATATCCTCAAATTAGATCCTAGGAACTTTGACACAATTCAAGATTATCTCAACAAAGTCAATGACTATAGAGCACAACTTGATGATTGTGGTAATCCCATGAAGGATGCGAAGTTGGTTAGTCACTTGTTGAATCATCTTCCTCCTGAATATGCGGCTTTTGTTTCAAGTTACAATACTCAGAAGTTAACCATGGGTAGTGCCTTCACTAAGCCTTCATTTGAGTCATTTTCAAAAATGTTGGTCTTAGAACAAACAAAATTGGTGAGTATGGGGATTCTCAAGTCTTCAAAGTCTAAGGCATTGGTGGCTAATAATGGGAATCAAGGGAATCAAGATGGTAAAGGTTCCAACAAGAAGCAAAAGAAGTGGAAGGCCAAATCACAATCAGAAACTCAACAATCTTCTTCCTCACAATAAGGAAAGTCTTCTCCCACCACCAACAACAACAAAAATAAGGGGGATAGTTCTAAGAAGGAGAAGAAAATTTGTGCATATTGCAAGAAGCCAAATCATGATGAGCATCAATGCCACAAGAAACAAATTGATGAGTTGACAAACATAATCAAGAAGCATCACATTGATTTGCCAAATGCCTACAAGGGAAAGGATTCATAACCTTCCACATCAAAGGGTAAAGGGCAAGCATTTGTGGCAAGTACAACTAATTCAGAGGAATAGATCTTTGATTCAGGTGCCACACATCATATGGGTGCAACAAAGGAACAATTTTCTTCCTCGAAACCATCTATGGTACCTCACATCTATGTAGGAGATGATACTCAAGTGGAAGTTGAAGAAAAAGGGGAAGTTGCAATGGAAAATGGAGCTTTCAAAGATGTTCTCTATCTTCCAAACCTTAGCACAAACCTCCTTTCAATTTACCAAATCACTCACTATGGAGGTGGAAAGAAAGTTGAGTTCCTACCTGATTCAGTTGTAGTAAAAAATCTTAAGGATGATTTTATGGTGGCAATAGGAAAAGCAAATCATGACACAAGGCTTTACTCATTTTCTCAATTTGTACCTAAGACTCCTTCACATGCCTTGTTGACACACTTTAATTCACGAAGTAAACTTTGGCATGAAATATTTGGACATCTCAACTATAGATATCTTCAACAGCTTAGCAGCAAGGATATGGTCAAAGGTCTACCTCAAATCAAGTATTCAGAGGGTGTATGTTCAGGTTGTGAGATGGGAAAACATCCCAAATAGAAGTTTGATAAGGGGAAGTCTTGGAGAGAAACATTTGTTCTTGAGTTGGTTCATAGTGATGTAATGGGCCCATTTCCAGTGCCATCATTTGGCAAGGCTTGTTATGTACTCACCTTCATTGATGACTTTTCATGCTACACTTGGGTCTACTTTCTTGGTCACAAGAGTGAAGTGTTTGATAAATTTCTCACCTTCAAGGCTCATGTTGAGAAGCAATCAAGTAAAGCCATCAAGATTCTTCAAACAGACAATGGAAGGGAATATGTGAACTCAAGGCTTATAGACTTTTGTACACTTGAGGGTATTGATCTTCAACATTCAGTTGCCTACACTTCATAGCAGAATGGTGTTGCAGAGAGGAATAATAGGACCCTTAAGGAGATGGCCACTTGTATGATTCATGCTAAGTCTCTTGATCAAGCCTTTTGGGCTGAAGCTATATGTTGTGCCACTCACATACAAAATAGAACTCCTCATAAAGCTTTGGATGGAGTTACTCCTTTTGAAGCTTGGTGTGGAAGAAAACCAATTGTGAAACACTTTAGAGTCTTTGGTTGTCTAGCTTGGGCACACATACCTCCACAAAAATGCAAGGCATTGGAACCATAAAGCAAGCCTTGCATATTTTTTGGTTATCCCGAGACTCTTAAGGCATACAAGCTTATGGATCCTGAGACACATGAGATCTTCTTTGAGAGGAGTGTTCACTTTGAAGAGAATTGTCCTAGCTTGGATTCTTCAACTCCTCCTACTTCCTCCATTTCAGATAATGATAGTGATGATAGTGACTTGGAAGATGAAAATCCCTCAACCCCGACTCACAAGCCTCCACCTTCGCAGGGTCAAGACATAGTTGAGGACATTCCTTCATCATCTTCTTCCTCCACTAGACCTCGTTGGGCACAACAAACACTTGATTCAGCAGGTTCACTTGTGGGGAATCCTTCAGACACTAGGAGGACAAGGTCACAACACAACTCATTTCCACATGCTTATATTGCAATTACTTCCGATCCACAATCATTCAAGGAAGCTTCAGGGGTTCCTGAGTGGGACAAAGCTATGGAGGAAGAGTATAGCTCTTTGATGAGAAATAACACTTGGGACTTAGTTCCTCTTCCTAAGGGAAGAAAATTGGTTCGATGTAAGTGGATCTATCGGACCAAGTTTTTAGTAGATGGAAGTGTGGATAAGTATAAGGCAAGATGAACTCCATTCGTTTGACACTTGCTATTGATGTAGCTCATGGTTGGGTTGTACATCAAATGGGTGTTAAGAGTGCATTTCTACATGGGGATCTTCATGAAGAGATTTATATGGAGCAACCACAGGGATTCATCCAGGATACTACTATGGTTTTTAGGTTAAGGAAGTCTATCTATCGCCTCAAACAGGCTCCTAGGGCTTGCTATGCCAAGATGGATTCCTTCCTTCTCTTAGCAGGATTCACTAGGTGTCATTCAGATTTGAATGTCTACATTCTTCAGCAGGATGACTCACACTTGATACTTGTACTTTATGTTGATGACTTGATCATTACAGGAAGTACTTCATCCATCATTGCTAGTGTCAAGTCTTCTTTGCAGGATAGATTTGCTATGACAGACTTGGGTTTACTTCACTATTTTCTTGGTATTGAGATCACACAGTCCTTAGTAGGGATCACACTTTCTCAGCCCAAGTATGCTCTTGATCTACTTGCTTGATTTCACATGAGTGATTGCAAGGCTGCACCCACTCCATTTCTATCAGGTGTCAAGTTAGAGGCTAAGTGTTCTACACCACTTGTTGATGATACATTATATAGACAGCTTGTTGGAAGTCTCATCTACTTGACACATACACGCCTTGACCTATCATTTGTAGTTGGCATGGTTTCTCACTTCATGCAAGTGCCACATGAGCTTCATTGGAAGGCAGCCAAGCGCATATTGCACTACATACAGGGTACACATACACATGGGATTCACTATGCAATAGGTACAGGACTTTAGTTGGTTGGATATACAGACTCAGATTGGGCAGGCGATCTTGATGGACACAAGTCTACTTCAGGTTACATATTTCATCTTGGTTCAGGCCCCATTTGTTGGCAGAGTAAGAAGCAACATGCTATTTCTCTTTCTTCGACTGAGGCTGAGTATTGAGGGGCTATTACTACAGCTATAGAGGCTATTTGGCTTCAGCATATCCTGAAGGAGTTTGGTTTCAGTAGTCCATGACCTACAGTCATTCATTGTGATAATCAGGGTGCTATAGAGATCTCCAAACATCCGGTCCAACATCAGTGGAGCAAACACATTGAGGTTCATATGAAATTCATTAGAGATTTGATACATGAGTAGGTCATTGAGATGCAGTATTGTCCTATAGCAGAGTAGGTTGCAGACATCTTCACCAAACCCTTCACTGAGAGCAAGTTTCTTCAGTTGTGAGCTCTCTTAGGGGTGCAGGCTATTCCATCAGGGGGGGTCACATGACTTCTCTATTCTATCTTATGGGGGGGATCTTTTTCTCATATGAGGTCTTCTCTCTCATATTCTCTATTGTATTCATCTCTCTTTTTGGGGGAGGGTTTTTCCCATGAGGTTTTCCCTCTTTCTCCGCTTTATGAGAGATTGCATTGTTCTTGCATATTGTACATGGGTACCTAACATGGCCTAGTAGCCGGGACCCATCTTGCATTGTGAGCTTAAGTGCATTCCCCTAAGTTGCACTTAAGGGGGGGTGTTGGTGTAATTAAGTATTTACTAATTACACTTTACTTAAGTTTACTTAGGATAATGCATTTGCATAATTAGTTATCTTTGAGACACCTAGGAATTTACATTTCTTTTTAGCACATGGTTAGGAGAATCTCCACTTTAGGTGTGATAGTTGTCATCACATACCTCTTTGTGTGTGAGATCCACCTTTAGTGCTCTTATCACATTATCATCCTCTCATTGTTGCACATACTTTCATGTACAATGGAGGATGATCCACCTTTGGTGGACATGTGATTCCACCATGTTTAGTTGATATCTTATCACTTGCATAACTTCTAGTTATCATGCATTGCCTATATATTGAGGCATTTCTACATTGTATGTAATC
Source organism: Chamaecyparis obtusa (assembly GCA_027943335.1). Classification (NCBI taxonomy): domain Eukaryota; kingdom Viridiplantae; phylum Streptophyta; class Pinopsida; order Cupressales; family Cupressaceae; genus Chamaecyparis; species Chamaecyparis obtusa. The sequence goes on from BSBK01002382.1 coordinate 1,180,710, forward strand.
AATCAATTATCCATCATTTGATCATTATTGAATCTATTCATTTGATCATATTGTCTTCTCTTTCTTGTTTGTGCTATCTCTTGAGCTTCTAGATCTTAGTTTCTACTCTTTGCCTTAAGCAAATTCTTACAACCAGCATCTGTTAATAAAATAGAATACAAAGAGGGAGATAATCTCTCTGGAGGTCTACTTAGCCTTGTTGACTGTCTAACATTCACTAGGGTGTGTGTTAATTGTTGTTACTATTGTTGCAGAGCATAAGGAACTATCGAAACATCATCTTTTGGAGTATCATCTAGTACTACATAATCATTTTCTTTCTTCTCATGCTGCTACAACAGATCTTTGTACAATACTTTCTCATTGAATATGGCATCCCTACTTCTTACAATTTTATGATTTTCAAAATCCCAAAGCCTATAACCAAATTCATCAATGCCATATCCAACAAATACACATTTCTTTGACTTAGCTTCCAGCTTGGTTCTATTTTCAGAATCTATAAGTGCAAAAGCTTCACAACCAAAGGTTTTGAGAAAAGAATAACTCACCTTCTTACCACTCCATGCTTCCTCTGGAATACCATAGTCCAAAGGAGTAGAGGGGCCTCTATTAATTAAATAAACAATAGTGTTCATAGCCTCTGCCCACATATTTTTGGGCAGCCTAGCATGCAATCTCATAGTCCTTGCACGCTCCATTATTGTCCTGTTCATGCGTTCAACCACTCCATTTTCTTGTGGAGTCCTTGGTACAGTTTTCTGCCTACGAATACCATTAGAGGAACAATAATATTCAATTTTTGTGCTGCAATACTCACCACCATTATCAGATCTGAGACATTTTAACCTTTTACCAGTCTCATTCTCAACCAAGCATTTCCATTTCTTAAAAGTTTAAAATAGATCAAATTTCTGTCTAAGGAAATAAATCCATACTTTTCTTGTTGCATCATCTATAAATGTAACATAATATAGAGATCCACGAAGGGAAGATACCTGAGTTGGTCCTCATACATCTATATGCACAAGCTCTAATCTCTCATTTTTCTTTTCCTTCCCACTCTTCACAAAACTAACTCTCTTTTGTTTTCCATAGACACAACTTTCACAAAAATCCATATTGACACTTTTCAAACCAGGTAAAACTTTCTTTGAATGAAGTAATTTCATACTTTTTTCACTCATGTACCCAAGTCTATTGTGCCACAGTGATGTGTCAGAATCTAGAACAACGGTTTGATGTTCTTCCTGCTCAACTGCAGCCATTGTTCCTGAACATTCATTATCTTCTGAAACAATTAAAGTAGAAGGAATAGTATGACCTGTACAAAGATATAAGGTGCCTACTTTCACACCTTTTTCTACTACTAAGGAACCTTTTGAAACCTTCCAATTTCTATCATTAAAAGTAACTGTGCAATCCTCATCACCCAGTTGCCCTGTTGAAATTAAATTCCTACTCAGCCTTGGAACATGTCTTACCTCTTGTAGTAGCCAATGATTCCCATTCTACAACTTAATCTTAATTTTTCCCTTTCCAACTATCTGAAAAGGTTCATTATCTCCCAAATAAACTAACCCAAAATCCCCTTGGACATAATCAAGAAAGTAACCTCTATGGGGTTTAGCATGAAATGAAGCCTCAGAATCTAAAACCCATGAATCATCAATACTTTCTAAAGAAAGAATCAAAGCATCCTCTTCAGATTTATTACTTACCACATTTACCTCCTTGTTTCCATCATGTTTGTCTCCTTAATCTTTCTTCTGAGACCAAAAATCTTTCTTCTTATGTCCTGGTTTTCCACAATACCAGTAGTCGCTAGGTCCTCTTGACTGAGAAATCTTTCCCTTTGACTTCCCTCATGATTTTCCATGATTTCCAAAGTTGTTTCCTCTATCTCTTGTTCTGCCTTTGCTTTCTGCGTTTAATACACTACCCGATGTGGATGCCCCTGAGCTTTTCCTATGAATTTCCTCACTCAATATAACACCAATAACATCATCAAACTTTAGGGTATTAGAACCAGAATTAGAATTACTAACAGCCATTACCAAGCCATTCCAACTTTCTGGCAAAGAACACAAAATCAAGAGAGCCCTAATCTCTTCATCAAAAGTAATTTTAACTGAGGCTAACGGACTTTAATTGTATTAAACTCATTCAAATGATCAGCGACTAATCCACCTTCTACCATTTTCATATTAAATAAACACTTCATAAGAAATACCTTTTTTGAAGCTGAAGGCTTTTAATACAACTTCGCTAGGGTATCCATCAGATCTTTAGCTTTTGTTGCTCTAGTAATATTGAATGCCACCGATTGTGCCAGGCATAAATGCATACTCCCCAGTGTCTTCTTGTCCAAAATATCCCAATCTTCCTGAGACATTGTTGCCTCTTTCTTGGCTATTCCCTCTAATGGCCGCCATAGATCCTTCTGATAGAGATAGTCCTCCATTTGCATCTTCCATAACTAGAAGTTCTGCCCATTAAACTTATCAACCTTTAGCCTACCCTCATCTACCATTTCTCCCACTTAACTGATAGATTCTCCCACTGACTCGTGAGACCTGCTTCAGAGAATAGATGAAAGAATGAATGAAATAACCTCGCTCTGATACCACTTGTTAGGATTAACAAGGCAGAAATAACAATTATGTGCAAATATAACCAATATCAAAAAATAATAAACCACACAGAAGAGAACACAAGACACAAAGATTTAATGTGGTTCACCCAATCCCTAGGCTATGTCCACCAATAGTGAGTCCAATATTTTATTATGCAGTGATTACAACATGATTACAATCCGTAATCCCTTATAGCTCAATTCTACCGCAAGTACTAAAATCATACATCATAATGAAATCCCTAACCCTAAGCCAATATAACAAGGCTTATGTCGGTTAACAAGTTATCCCTAAAATACTTGACAAGTCAACCTAAGAAAAGGCTTGATGAGTCAACCTAGGGAAATGTTTGATTTGTCAACTCAAAAAATTCTTGACAAGTTAACCCTGAACCCCACGACAAATGAAAAGTGTATAGTACTTTCCTGGATAGTACTTTCCCGATTAGTCACCACAAGCTAACACTATGGCTAATTCCACATATTTTGTAGGAACAAACACAATAACTATGTTGCAGGAATGAACAGTGAACACTACTTTAGACACTGAAAACAACTAAACTACTCTTCTCTACTCTAATCTCTCTGCCTCCCAAGTGGTCCCTCCTTGGTTAGTTTTAACTAACTACTAACATAGAGAATTACTCAAATTATTCCTTCATTTCATATATTCAAAAAAGTGGATTACAATTGAAACATAGACTTGAAGAATAACCTGCTTCAATACAACAGTAACATCATTATTTGTCTAACTAGATTTCCATCGATTATCTCCCTATATATAGAGAATTACATTCAAACATTCAGATACACTTTGATTGATTTATCCATGAAAGAAGGAGCACACATCAATCAGTAAAAAAATATCATAAAAGATTGAACAACCACTCTAACATAATATTAATTACGGAGGAGATCTTGGATGATTGTGCTCCCCTATATTCCCTGAAATATTCATTCATTCCTTTAATTCTGTTGGCTTATTTCACAATTATCTTGATGATTCCTCTGTTCATGATAAAAAACATCTCAACTTCTTTATTGTTGTAACCAATTTGTTCTCCAGCAGCTCCTTCATTCCTGGCAGGTTAGTAATATACGCATGCACATTCATTTATTCAATTTAATCAATTCCATCCAAATATTAAAACACATATTAAGATAGCTATATGAAATATTGTATTATGTATATATAATATTGGCAATATGTGTATACTACTTCCTACCCAAGAGTTCTGAGGATATAACTGTACTTATGGAGTATATGCAAACTTAAATACTTAAAAGTCACACAAATGTTCAAGAATTTTTTAGAAACAACACATGAAATATCATAAAACATAGACAACCGTTGGTCTCATCACACCTTTAGGGAGAAGCAACAACAATGCCTTAGTGCCATTCAAGTTGTAGACTTTGAAGAAGTGCAAGAGATAATGGAAAGAGTCTACAAGGCACACTTAGAGATCCTTCCAAAAGACTAAGTGTTCAATTTTGGACTTAGTCAAATTTTGCAATAGGGAAATTTTTGACACTTAGTCACTTAGCCATTTTTTTAAAGTTTAGTTTTTCAGCCTTTCGGACTTCAAAAGTCCAAAATTTTGGGAGTCATAAGGATTCATACTTAGACATTTTTCAGCTTGTTAATTTTTTGGAGTTAGGGTCGAGGTCTAAAATTTTTGGTCCGTTTCAACATGGAAATAATTTGCATGGAGGGTTTGTTTGAGATCAAATTGCATGCATATTTGAGGTTGTTTTCACTTTCCTAGAAGATATCAATTAGTTACATTGATGAAGAGGGTCCAAAATGAAGATTCCAAGGAGGAACTCCAATTTTAGAAGAATACTCCAATTCAAGAATGGTGTAACTCCAACTCTAATCTCTTGTTTGCTAGGAGAATTTGGCCTTGCTTTCTCATATAAATGTAATGCAAATGGATTAAAGAGTCCATGAAAACATGATTAGAGATAGTTTAGGAGTATTTTTTCTTTAGTAATCAATAGAAAGGAAATGTTTTTTTTATCAATTTTGTAGTAGTAGGAACCCTAGCTACGAGTCTCTAAACCTCATAGGTTAAGCACTATATATTTCATCATAACAAGGTAATTAAGGTCAATATTTTTTTGTAATAAAGCTATATGAAATTGGTGCTTCATTCATGGTGTGATTATTTTGTTATCTATGCAAAATTTATGAATTGGTGTTGCTACTTTAAGAATTTTAGATAGCCAATTGTGCTAATTGTGAATTATATCTACGATCATTTAATTCTGGAGGTTATTATTGTTGCAGTTGTCATATTGTGAGTAATCATTGGGAAGATATTCTATTAGCACGCTAAAATAATTTTTTCTTGTGTGTGCGTACATCTATGGCAGCTTCACGCTTCAATGAATTTTAATATATCATACATCTACACATAATTTTCCTTGGTGATTGCATCTACAAAGTATAGATTGTGAGTTACTTTAATTTTATGCTTTGTGGGTTTTCTTCATCTTTCTGTTGTTTTAATTTGCAAGATGATACAGTGATAATTTATGTCCATTAGGTTTCAATTTCAGTAATTTTTTTAATTCCTCGTTACCCTACACTTTTCTAATTTTTTTGGAAAGATTGGTAAAGATAGGAATTCATCTTAGAAATAGATTAATTTGCATTGGTAGAATTTTATTTCATTCAAAAATATAAAAATACAAAAAAAATTATTTTGTTGAAGTTTGTTTTGAAGACTCTTCAAGAATCAAACTAGCAAAGACCTCCTTGTGAACAATTTCACATTTATCTTCAATTAAACTATCCACATGATTGACACCCAACCTAAAGGAACCTTGGGAGTAATTTTCATCATTCTTTCAAGAGAGGAATTTGTATCTCAAATTCCTAGTTGTTATCTTATGTAAAAGTGACGCTTAACAAAAGTGGCACTAGAAGCAGGGCCCTCAAAAGAGAGGCCAGAAGACATTGGATCTTTCTCTCCAAAGATGTTTGAAAAAGTCCTTAGATCATCACCAAAAAGAGGAGAATTCCTTGAGATTAATCATTTTCAAAAATCACGTAGTGACAAAGGGAGACCAAAAGGGAATTTTCCTCATCAACTAGCCCTATTTCATCATCTGTTGTTGCCACCATAGCCCATTGCTGCTCCATTTGTTCAAACTCCACAAAATATCAATCAAAATCCACCATCACCTCTGATGGCCTTTTTCACAAATTCCCAAATTTCTCCATTGGACTTACAAGGCCAACTTCATGAACTACCTAAGGATCCTGAGAAATTTTTCCCACATTTCATCTATAGAGAGTCTAGGACAACAGAAGGACACAATAATGCCTTCAAAGAAATATGAAATCTCAAGGAGATTGTATGCCAATATTTTGTTTTCCACTTGTTTCCTTACAAGATGGGAGATTTTTCCTATAATTGGTACTTGAATTTTCCACAAGGATCCATTACAATTTGGAATGAATTTGAGACAAAGTTACTTAACCAATTCAAGTTATAGGTTGATCCTTATACTCTCCATCATCAATTTACCTCAACAAGGAAGGAGCCCAATGAACCAATTGCTATGTTTAATCATCATTTCCACAAGATGTATAATAAAATTGAGGCTCCGTATACTATCTCTGTTGGGGCTACCATACAAGTGTACCTATGATTCTTGGATCCTTTGATGTCTATATTTTTGAAAAGGTTCTCGTCAGTAGAAATAGATACTTTAGAAAAAGTGTGCAATGAAGCCATTACCTTCATGCAATAAATGGATCTACAAGCTAGTGGAAATTATGGCACTTTTCCATAACTGGGAAATGATACCATGTTGAGCCTATTTTCATCCATCAACCATGGATTGACTAATCCGATTGCAACTCCACAACTTGTTTTTCCACCATTGGCCATCACGTATCTTGGATATGATTCACATAGGTAAGCACTTTGCGAATAGAGGGCGATTGCTCTAAGTGAGCCAGACAATAATCTAGTTTTTGAATTGGATGCGGTAAAGAATACATTGTCCCAATTAACCAATGAGCTCACAAGAATGAACTTAAACCCAAATCAAAACCAAGGAAATTACCAATGATCAGCTATTGCTCCAAATTCTTATTCACAAAATTAGAACCTTAGTTACAATAATTACAACAACAACAACTACAACAATAATTCACAACAGAAGGGATTTGGACAACAGAGAATCAATAGACCTAGGAACACTCGCCCTAATAATGAAAGTATACCTACTAAAAATACTAATGCTTATGACTTTTCCATTGTAAACTTTACAAGAATCAAAAGTACAAGATTGAATGACAATAAAGGAAGGAGAACAATAAACAATATTCACTAGAACATGGTCAATCCTCCTATAAAGTTTAATGAAATGTCATTCAATTCTTACGAACCCGTAATCGATGAAGGATTTAACAACAGTATCAAAGAAGAATTTTTGTTCCCTTTTCAATGAGATCAATAACTAGAGTATTCAGAGGTCCATGCCTTTCAAAGAAATAATCATAACACATACAATCTGAGAAGCAGGAAGGAACCTTTGACCGATGCTATCCCTCCTGGGTTACATCATACACCTCTTTATCTACGAGTTGACAATAATCATGTACCTCCCAAGGGTCCAAACACTGGTGTCCCAGTTTCTCCAAATGTCCCAATGATTTTAAAGAATCACACTTGGTCTACCGAAAAGTATAGTGTTGTTGAAGAGTGGAAAAAGACCAAAGCAAATATATCTATGTTTGACATGTTGTAAAGTTGTCCTAAGAGGGAAGGTTTATTGAAATCTTTAGACCACTCTAAGTCAAGTACTTCAACGACTAATACCAAGACCCCTACATCAAGCATCAATACGACAAAAGCCATTTCGACCATGTTCAAGGATAGGATGGAAGTGCCTCTATTTTTATTAAGCCTCTAAATTTATGGAAGGAATTTGCATAATTTCTTGATTGATTCGGGAGCCTCATGTAATGTAATGCCTTTGTCAAAATTTTAGAGAATGGGAGAAAACCCTCAACCCTTCAACAAAGTTGTAATCCAATTAGATAAGACTGAAGTTAAGATGATTGATGTTCTCAAAGACATGTGCATCTAGCTAACAACCAATCCTTGAATTCAAGACATCATAGACATCTCTAAGAACTATGGTATGCTTCTCAGTAGAGAATGGACAAAGTTCTTAAAGGGGTGGTTTTCCACTAATTTTACCTAGCTATGACTACCATGGAAAGGTTTAAATAACAAAATCAAGATAGATGTTGAGCCAAAACTCAAGAAAATGACCATGAAATATAATGCACCCAATGAAGTTCTATTCACACAATCAGACTTAGTTGTATATAGGATGGATAAAATTATTACTTTCCAAGTTTATGGGAGAGATGTATCAAATGAAATCCCAGTGGTTGGATTACAATAACTTTATGTGAAAGATGAAGTATTCCTAGAATTTATGGTGAATATGACTGTATCATCCTAAATTGGAATAACTTTAATTTAGTGATGGTTTAGCACCTATTTAGTGTGATTGCATAGTACACTTTCATTTAGGATGCATTTTGCATGTGTTCTTTTTTCTCTCTTGGGTGAGATTAGGGTAGGATCTAACAAATCCACCTTGATTTCCCTCTTCTTTTGTACAAATCTCAAGGTAGGACCTAACTATGAGGTGTCCTTTTCTATCTCTTCTTTCTAGGATCCTTTTCATCCTTAAATTGGACCCTTCCTACTCATATTAATTTTTTACCCTGAACTGAATGTTGTTCTGGGCCCTTAGGGCAATTCTAAAAGATTCTGGTCTCAGGTCTAGGCCAAATTTCAGTCTTAACCCTTAGGACTAGGCCAAATTTCAGCCTTGATCTTTCTTCTTTGGGTCTCCCCTTTCAGGATCCTAGGCCCAGTTCAAGCACCAAGACACTCCTTCCTTGTGTAGTCAACTTTTATGGGGTTTAATCTTGAAATCACTATAAAAACACACTCAATTACTTCATTTGGTATCCATGAATCATATGTGAACTTCATGTATACAAGTTTGAGTGTACATCCCGATTTGACATAGTGCAATTGCAAGGTGGAAACAAGAAAGCTTGGAAACATCCATTGAAGCAAGAGAGCTCTTCACTTTGCATTCTCCTTCCCAAATCAAGCATTCAACAACATTGATAAAGCTTACAAGACATCAACATGAGGTAGAAAATATAGATTGCGAAGGTGGCTTGGAGTACTTTATCCTTGGGGGATTGGTATGATTTCCATGATGTATTCAAATCTATGAATTGTTGCTTCATATTTACATTCACATTTACATTTACATGCTAGGGTTTCATTCTTAAGGATTAGCTCTTAGAATTTTACATAAATTTCTCTACATACAAGCACTACACATACAAAATAATATTTCTTAACCACTATTCATGGAGTTGGGAATCACCAAAATAGGGGGTTGACTAAGGAAAACCCCTACATAGCCACCCAAACACACACTTTTCCAAATTTGCAGGTTTTAGAAGAGACTATCAGATTGTAGATTCAGGCACCCATTTGGTTGAAGATTACATATATGAAATTAGGTTTCTATTCAGACATAGTCAATACTAGGCCAAATTTTGGCCCCTTCCTAGGATATTATAGGTACACGGTGTAGAACAGGATATTTCATAGTATAGGCTTTCAAATTCAATTTTTGGGCCAGGTCTAGGCCTAATTTTGGCCTAGTCTTGGGTCAAGGCCGACCCCAAGTCAACATAGACTTGAAAAATTGGCCTTGACTTAGAGGGAAAAGATTTATGGGTTTTTTTCATCTCACAATTTTAATTTGGATCTAGATTTGGATTTGATTTGTTGTTCTGAGGGCAGAAAAATCATATTTAAAACCAAGCTCCATACTTCAAGGTAAGTTGACATTCTCATTTTCTATTTACATTCCATATATGATATAGATTTCCTTAGTCATTTCATTATTCTTATTTTCCTAGTTAAATATTTTAGGCTCATAGAAGAAGTGAACCTTTTACTTAGTACCTAATTAGATCCAGGTTTGGTATTATTTCCCCTACATCCTCTTGGTGGCATCAATCTTATTTGGATCCAATTTGGAATTTGTTTGAAATGTCACATTCCTTCTAAGGCATTTTTGAGGTATATGTCCCCTGTGAAAAGGTTGTGGTGGATTGCACTTTATATCTTCCCCATTGCTTTCCTTATCATCATATACATTTTGGTGAGCTTGATTGTGACAACTCTTTCTTTTTGGTGTTAGATTATATGCCTCATCTTCCTTTCATGGATAGGATAAATCTTGCATTTATATTGGAAAAATAAAAATAAACATTGCTTTTACTTTCTTGCATAGTAGATTTTTTTTATGTTATTGCATTTCATTTACTAGATTCTCTGCCTAATCAAGATAACATTAACTCCTTTTTGGAGTGTATGTATGCTAGGCCTTATGTCCCTCTGATTATCTTTACTGAAGAAGAATTACCTCCTTAGGAGGTGCATAATCAATATGATTTTCTTATGTTTGTTGTTGTTATTAACAAAAACATTATTCAGAGAACCTTGATTGATAATGGATTTGGCTTGAGTTTTTGTAGTCTTGACATGTTAAAGGAAATAAAAGTTGATATTACAACTATTCAACTTGATAAAATACCTATTCAAGGCTTTGATAACATGGCTAAGAAGACATTGAGTATCATAAATTTTCTTGTTAAAGTTGGTCCAATCATATTAGATACTCCTATTCATCTGATGCCTAGACCTCTCAATTATAACCTTCTTTTAGGAAGACCATGGTTACATAACATGTATGCTATTCCTTAAACTCTTCACTGCAAGGTTAAGTTTATTCATAAAAATCTAATGTATACTCTTCATGTGGATGATCAATCGAACCCTTGTTTAAACACGCAGTCCACTAAGGCTCTTGAACCTAGTGAAGAAGCAAAGGAACCTGAGATTAAAGATGAACCTAAACCAATAGAAGAACCTTCTTCTTCTCTTTCAGAAGATGATTGGGGAACATTATACTTTACTCCTACCTTTATTGGGGAAAATAGAGTCTTTGATATTGCTTTTATGAAGAAACAAAAAGAAATTGAACAACAAGTTTTACTACTACTCCTCTTTCTAGTGAGCTAAGTAATAAAATTGTAGCTACTTCAGCTGAGGAGACCATTGAAACTATTAAACCTAATTGGTTTTTCATAGTGACTTATTAAGCACCATTGACTTCTTTGAATATGGTTGATTGTCACGGTCATGGTAATAATTTTCTTACAAAATGTGGTTTTAATGGTAAAGTATGTGGAGATTTTGAACAAGGGATTCAAGTGCCTTTGGATAATGACATTTATGATCATACTTATGGATTAGGTTTCAACCCTTATAAGAAAAATTATGTGTTTACTCTGAATTTTAATCAAATTTGTATTGGATCTCTTAGGCCTGTTAATCCTACTCTCATTGAGTTCGATTAAAAATCTATAATGGATCTATCTTTACAGATGATGATGCCCTAGTGGATTTCTTGGGGGCATATGATGATCTCCCTCCTTTCCATCATAAAAGGAGAAAGCCTTATTTTTTAAAGATTAGTTTGGAGAAGATATTGATCTTGATAATCATTCTAATTCTCATGTACGTATGGAATAATCTACAAAAAGTAATGTACTAATCACAAAGACAATTAACGTGAAAATAGACCGTAGTGATCCTGACAAAGTTATTAAAATTGGGAAATTTTTGAATGAATAAGAATGTAAACAACTCACTGCTCTTCTTCTTGAACTCAGAGACATATTTTCTTGGGTTTATTTTGATATGTCTGGTATTCGTCCTAAGACTGTTACTCATAATATTGTGATTGCTCCTAATGCTTAGCCAGTTAAACAAAAGATACGCAAGATGAACCCAAGTGTTTCTCTTCTTGTTAAGGCTAAAATTGAAAAGATGTTGGATGGTTGTTTTGTCCACTCTATTGATTATTCTCCTTGGATTTCAAACATTTTTGTTGTTTCTAAAGGAGGGAATAAGATAAGTTTTAGGATTAGCAAACAAAAAATTAACAGTTACATGCAAATATATTCAATAATGCAAAGGAATAAAATAAACATAAGTAGAACAAGAAGACACAAAGACTTAATGTGGTTCACCCAATCCTAGGATACGTCCACCAAATAGAGAGTCCAATCTTATTATCGAGTAATTTCATCTTGCAATCACTTGTAACTCAATACTGCTGCAAGAAGCTGCAAAATTCTCATATTTTGAGAAAACCCTAACCCTAAGCCATTATAACAAGACTTATGTTGGTTAACAAGTTAACCCTAAAAATAATTGATGAGGCAACCTAGGGAAAATCTTGATGAGTCAGTCTAGGGAAATATTTGACATGTCAACTCAAAAATGCTTGACAAGTTAACCCCGCAATAAATGAAAAGTGTATAGTACTTTCTTGATCAGTCACCACAAACCAACAATAAGGATGTGTACTGATTTTAGAGACTTGAACAAATCATCCTTGAAAGATGATTTTCCTCTTCCTAATATTAATATGATAGTGGATTCTACAGAAGGACATGCTTTATTATTCTTCATGGATGATTTTTCTGGATACAATCAAGTTTTCATCCCTCCTGAGGATCAATATAAGAGAATTTATAACACCTTGTGGAACCTTTTGTTGGGTGATGATTTCTTTTGGATTAAAGAATGAAAATGCCTATCACTCATCATAAATATCCCACTCCTTACATTCCTAATCAAGATCAACATAGGCACATGTCCACACGCACCATCCCCCATCCTCCCGCTATAATTTCATTCATATCTCCTCCATCTCATACAAATTTCCATAATCCTTCTAATGATACTTACAATAATTTGGATGTCAAGTCAAAAATGCATAATGTTAAAGATCCACAAAAATATAAATATTATCATGTCCACTCCAAATGACATGCTCAAGAAAAGAAAAATCCAATCATAAAATGTACTAAATACCAAAGGTCGCAAAGGCCCACCAAAGGAAAAGAAAAAACTATGTGGATCCCAAAGAAAAAAGATTAAATGCATCTAAAAGAAAAATCCACAATGGCATACAAATTTGTTATTCCACTAGCTAATCATTCCTCTCCACCTCCTAGATCTATTTTGGGTCCTTGCATCTCAAAGCTACCTATCATAACTCCTCCATCATATCCACATGTAGCAACCACTTCCCATTCACTCCTTCCACCCACCTCACAACATGTGCCAATGTTGGCCTTGACAACATCCCCCTCTTAGGCTCATTTTCCATCATTTCATCCAAACACTTCCTACCACCACATCCCTTATCCTACATTTACCCCCCATCAAAACCATCTTATCCATGTCTTTTACATAAGCCATTCATCCAAAACAAGGTTGTACCAACATCCAATGAACACTCCAAATGGGCTCCTATTACCTTGATTCTTGAGTCATCCATCTAAAAAGTCAAGAAAGTAAAAAAACAAAACATTCATCCAATGGTGAAAACTTGGCAAATAGGCATCGTGGACAAATACTACGATGAAAACCTAGCAAACAGGTGTCATGCATAATCACTCCATCCAGTTCCTCTCTACAATTAGGGGTAATTTATTCTAGAACATCCTTTACATCACCTCCTCCATCTCATTTTCCTCTCATACCTATCATATCTTAGCCATTTCACCTCCTCCATCCTCCTTTGGATCTTGATAAAAAAATAAAGGCCTCCATGTATACATGATTTTGGGCACCTTTTGGAATCCATTTCCAAATCATAATTTGTAGCCACCTATCCTTTATCCACCCATTCTTCCTGTCATATTATCTTCCATCCACCTCCCTCATCTTCTTTTTGTCCTATCTTCCATCCTATTACACCCCTCCTAATACATCCTCATGTATGAACTATCCTAAGTGGGGGCATATTATTCATTGGTGATGTATTCCTTGGAGACCCTATCACATCCATGTTTCCATATCCCCATCCTTGTTTTAGTTCCATCTCATCATCCTAACTTCCATCTACCTCCCTCATTCTCTAATTTTCCTATCTTTAATCTTATCACACCCCTCCTAATACTTCCTCATGTATGCACTATCCTAAGTGGGGGCATACTATTCCTTGGTTATGTATTCCTTGGAGACCCTATCACATCCATGTTTCTATCTCCCCATCCATGTTTCAATTTCATCTCCTCATTCCTAGTCCTTTCATCTCCCAATCCTTATCTTCCTCCATTCCTTCACCCAATTCCTTCCATCCATCACTCCTTGTATATTAATACTTCCATCTCAAATCCCCCTGTTATCTCCTCCATCATTCCATCACCTAGTACTTCCCTTGTCATTGGTATCTAGATCTAGGCTACCCCTGTACATATAATGTTAATCATTCATATCCCAATGCCCCTAGCAATCTGCCATCACATGAAAATCCTATCCATCTCCTCTAGCTACCCAAAATTAGACATCAATCAACCCATTTAATCACATCCATAGTATTGTTCCCGATCTTGATCACAATCCAATCATCATCATTGGGATGCATCCTTCCCAATCCTTGTATTTTTTCATGATATATACTTCTCACATCACCAACACTCTATCCATCATGCATATCTTTGCATCATCATCTTCATCCCCGAATCCCATGCATATCTTGTAACTAGTGTCTTTTACATAGCATCATTCACTTCCCCACCTAGGCTCATTTGTACATATGTGTATTTTGGTCCCATCCTTTGTGTCAGTCATACCTTGTGTCATCATGACCTTTTTCCCTATGTAGCTTGTGCTTAGAAACACTCATCCCCAAGTCCATTTGAGGTTTAAGTGTCTTTCCTGTCTCTTTTCATAAAGAATCCTAGTCTACCAATCAATCATTAGTCTTCGCAGGATGTATCCTTCCTCATATTAGACCAATCAAATCAATCATCATCCATCATCCTCCCTATAGAAAAATTTATGTGAGATACTTGTTATTTCTTCAATACTTTTGGATCTTTGTGTATCTTTTATCTTGACCTTCCTTGTTTTACCTCCTCATGGTCACCACGATCCCTTATATCATGGTCTGTTGTGAATGGTGAAACTAGGGTAAATCTCTTGATCTTTTTCTTTCTATGTGTGTGTTTAGATATGACCCTTGCACATCCAACATGTGATCTTTTTGGGTTACATGGTGCACTTGGGAAATATCATTTTCTTGTGGGTTCTCCAACATCATTTCCACCTAGATTCTATTGTCACTTAGGCATGATGTTGGGGTAATGCTTGTGTGTTTGTTGTGTATGTCCCATACAACATCTTTGACAAGGTCTTGGTTCTTTATAACCTTTGCAGGTCTTGGATAGTGCTAAATCAAAATAAGTTATCACTACATGACATATCTTATTTGGGAGGTGCCAACTCAAGCTTCTTATATCTCTATCCACTTATCATTCACTCATCCTGCATGCATACTCTCATCCATTTTGAGAGTACACCCATGTTCTCTTCAACCCGCCTTTCCTCTCAAGGGGGCATCCTCATCCTCATCTCCTATCAATCCTTTCTCCTAGTTACTCTTCTAATTGACTAGGGCACCTTTTCCAATTCAACTATTTCTTTCTAGCTCTATGTTTTACTTTTCTTTGAAATGATTCTACTATGTAACACCATCTTAAAGAGGGAAAACATGTAGACACCTAAACTTGACTAATAATTTTAATTACATTTAGTCATCTTACTCATATTATTGATTAAATAATCATACATTATTTAATTGATTAATGTAATCCCCCTAGTTAATTAATATAATTAATTAGTTATAGTCCAATTAATCTAATGGAAACCCATAACCATTTAGTTAATAAAATCCCCTTTGACTATTAATTTAAATAAATACATTTAAATTTTTAGATTAATTCATAAATCCCTTTCCTCCCACTTGGAATAAAAAATTCCATTTAATTCATTAGAGTACATGGCTCTTAACTTTAACCCCTAACCTAATCTATCCCAACCACCTAACTCCTAGTTCCAACTCGACCCAACTCATTCACACATACTAATCCTTCTTAATTAGCTAACGACCCATGATTAGCTAATCTAACCCTCCACTCATTCTCTCTCCTCCCATCACATCCTCCTAATTCTCCCACTTTCCCTTTAATCCAAGCCTAGCTAGTCACCCACTAAACATTTACACAATCATAATCCATAGATTAAGAAATCCTAACTCAATCTAGGTCAAAACTCATGTGACATTCCCCACATCCCCAACCAAAATGCATTAAATGTCAACCTTAAATGCTCTTACATTCCTCTTACACACTCCACCCATCTCTTACACCTTTTCCCCCTCTCACATCTCCCAAAATGGTCACATTCTCCCATTCTTCCAAACCTCTCTCTTTGTGACACTTGTCACAATGAGAGGCATTCAATAAAGCACAATCCATGTGCTCTCCCTCAAATGCATCTCTACCCTTCCTTAGATTTTCATCTTGACCATCCATTTTATCCTCCATTTTCCTATAAATTGAACCCTTCACTCCTTCATTTTCATCTACCATCATAAACAAAATTATAATGCTCGTTTGAGCACCAAAAACCCTCAACATACCATCATAATGCCAAAATACTTCTACAATCTCTCTTCATCCATTTTAATTGAAGCTTGAGCAAGCATTGAGCACACATAACTCCATCTTTGGACAACATCTCTTCAACAAAGGAGTCTTTCTTTGAGGGAGTGCAAGGTTTTCATTCTCTTGGTATCTCATTTTTGTCTCTTTTGGTCTAATATAAGTGTTGCATAGTCTTAGTTTGTTGAATACTTTGCTTAATGTTGTATTCCTTTACACACTAATTCCTTGCATATCATAGATATAACACTAAAATATTTATATTTTTCATATCATTTAGTACATCACATGCATCATACATTCATCTATACTCTTGTATACTCTTCTATATCTTCTCATAGATTCATATATTATCTATTCCTATTTACAATCTTCTACATATATCTTACATTCCACCCTTTTTGTCATTTACATCTTACAAAATACAATTTATATATAATGGATGGGATTTTATCCATCTATAACTTATCCCTATCATAAATTATATCTTTCTAATCTTATGCTTTGTTGACCCTTTATGGTAAGATGTGGTAGGATATTGTAGAATGTGTCTGAACTATTCACCTTTCCTACCAACACCACTCCATCTAACTCCCACCATCAAATCATTGGAATCAACCTTAGTGGTGTCACTCAAGAGCTACTAAGGCCCTACAATAATTCTATATTTCATAAAGGAGCATTATTTTTATTTTTGGCATTATGTGAGCATATGGTATAGAATTTTTGAAAATGAATAGTTAGATCAAAAATCTAGTTTTGAGCAATTTTTAGTGGTGCTAGTATTATTTCTAATTTTATTGCTAGAAAAAATTCAATTATATATTCTTGATTTTAATTTTATATCTTTTTGCCAATTTATTTCATATTTATGATTCTTGTGACATTTAAAAGGTATGGATGAGATCTTTTTGACCATCCATATATTTTTCTAGATTTAAAACTAGGTATCTTTCATTTAGTTTGTCAATTTCATGTATTTTGTTGATAACTTAGACACCTTTTGTTGTATAAAAGGTCTTTTGGGATTCATTCTCTCTTTTTTATGGTTATAATCATCTCTCCAAATTAATGGAAAATGATAGTATTATGTGAAGGAAATGCATAAAGTGGATGAATACATGCTAATTTTAGGATTGAAAAATTCTTAATAAATTTCATCAATTAGAACAAATATACATTGCAAATGATATCAATTGTATATTCTTCTAAATAAAGACTTGTATATACATTTTAATTTTAAACTTGGTCATCTTTTACAATTACATGAGTGAGCAATGCATTCAGATGACACACATTGAGATCTCTACCCCACTAGTGTCTATCACTCTAGTCTAGCCATTGACATTCTTATCTATTAGACATGTCATCCTTGTCTATGGAGTCTCACATTATTGATGTGGAGAGTTCATAAGAGGACATGCATTACCACTTTTATGGAAATGATATCAAATCTTATTGTTTTAAATGTAACTGAGATATTTTTCTCTCCTACTTTCACTTCTTTAATTGAAAATTAACTTATGTTTTGGAGGATACATATTTATTTAGCATGGGGTGCTAGAGTTTCATTCATAGACACAATTTTAAATTTGGATTCCTTGTTTATCCAAATTTTGAGAATGAGTTTATCACTCACTAGTAGATTTGTCTATTCCTCAGGGGAGCAATGTTAAATTTTGTTATATATATATATATATATATATATATATATATGGATGGATAGATAGAGAGATAGATAGATAGATAGATAGATAGATAGAGAGAGAGAGAGAGAGAGAGAGAGAGAGAGAGAGAGAGAGAGAGAGAGAGAGAGAGAGAGAGAGAGAGAGAGAGCCTTTCACTACTAACACAAGCTACTTTGTTGGGGGACTCATTGTTAGAATAATAAGCAGAATTATGCAAATATTAACACATAGAAGAGAACACAAGGACACAAAATTTAATTTGGTTCACCCAATCCCTGGGCTACGTCCACCAACAGCGAGTCCAATATCTTTATTATTATCCAATGATTACAATCTGAAACCTGCAACTCAATACAGCCACAAGAAGCTACAAAATCCCTCATACAATGAATCTCCAAAACCCTAAGCCCTTTTTACAAGTATTTTTTACTTAACCTAATTAGGGCAAAAAATACTTTGACTAATAGAAAATTGATGGCCGACCCTTTACAATATTATTAAGTCATTTTTGGCATCGAGGGGCGCTGCCCCTTGACCCCGTCAGGGGCTTTTCCCCTTGACCCCACCTGGGGCACTGCCCCAGGACCCCGCAAGGGGCTCTGCCCCTTGACTCCGAGCTTGGGGGCGCTGCCCCCAATCCCCCGTAGATAAGTCTAGGGGGAAACCAGGCTGAAAGAACTTGAGTCTGATTAGGCTCCACATACATAACACTCATAATCTCAATATGTATACTTTTGATGGACACAATACATGGGTAACATGTTGAGACCTCCTTTCTTCCATCACATGTACATGTTAGTTTACAAATCCCTTTTAGAAATTATTTTTGTACAATGTTTCTACCTTTCATCTAGTTATCATATATTAATTATTTATACATGGGTATTGTAGTGGTAAAAAACTTAACTTCTACAAATGAAGTACCCCGTGAGAGCCAATCACATATAATATACTGAGAAAAACCAATAGTTTTAAACTTATATTAAAAAATACTAGTTTCTTAAGTAGAATACTAACAAATTAATTAACAATGCTCAAAGGGAAAAAGATTGGCTAAATAATACAAAAAAATATTGAAAATATAATTTATGATAAAAAATAGAATTTATAGGGCTGGGGGCTTAGCTCAATTAGCGAGAGCTTCCTATTATGAAGCACAAGGTCATGAGGTCTAGTCTCTCCCTAGTACACATGGTACCAGAGGATATGTTGCACCAACATCACTAGTCATATTAAAAAGTTTACCTAACTGTAGTTTATAGGGGGTGTTATACTTGATTTTTGCAATCTAAATTTTTTTTTAAATGAAATTTATAAACATCAAAGGAATTGTGGTTGAAATATGAGACCCTTGGAGAAGGATGCCAATGCATCATGTATATATCCACATGTAGCACTATTATGTCTACAACCCACAAATAGGAAGATATATAAGAAGTGTGAAAACCTAATTTTTTTAATCTACCCAACCTACAAGAAACACATCTTAAAACACAACATATGATAAATAAATAAATAAAAATAAACTAAATTTTAAGTGATTGAATAAGAATGAAAACAAATTCAAAAATAAATAAGAACTTAAAAAACTTAAAATATTTGAGTGCTCCCAAAATATCTGCACTCATGAAGAAGAGGAAAAATGTTTGGGACTATTTGGTGGCTTTCATAATTCAAACCCACATTTTGATCTTTCAACCTCCATCAAAAACCAAGATGATATATATAAAATAAAGTAGTGTGTATTCTTATTCTAAGTGCACCTATAGATAAGAGCAATGAAAAATGATAAGTATTTATATGGACCGTGATAATCCCAAGGTGCTTGTGGCACAAAAGAAGAAGTTCTTATAATTATAATACTAAATAGGCTTGACAAAACCAACGAGAGTAATAGAGACGTAAGAGAATGTTGTAAGAGTAATGCAGTAAATTTTAAAAAACCACAAAGAGTTTCATATGAGCTTTAGTGTAGGAGAGACAAGAGAGGGAGAATGATTTTACACCAAATGAAATATATATCTTAGAAATGAGAAGAGGGAAAGGAGGGATTGACAAGTCATTTCGAGTCATTTTCACTAAAATTTGAGGTGACAAGTGAAAATGTTATGAAGAAAACTTTAAATGATTAATTATCATTGGATGTTAGCACTGCATGGGGACATATGAGAAAAGTGCTAGTGTTTATATACTTTACCCTAAAAAATAACAAAAAAATGAGATAAAGATAAGGCTAACACAAAAGAAATACAATAAGGTGACCATTGGAAAGGAGGCCCAAGCACCTTGAAAAGAAAAAAAAAATGATGCAACAATTGAAATTAACCTACAAAATACTAGTGGAATGGACATCATAGTAGACACACAAAATAGATAAAATTACAAGGATATGTATTTTACAACGCTAGATTTTGCCCCCAGTTTAGCAAGCTTGTGAACCTACATGAAGCATGCTTCAATATAAGGTAAGGAATATTAAAAATAAATAATATCATACACCAAAAGGATACTTTATATGATGATAAAAACTCTTCAAGTGAAGAAACCATGCTCTAGGTTGAGAACCTACAAAACAAATACATTAGCCAAGAAAAATGAACACAAGACAACTCATAGTTAGAAAACAAAAACCTTAATACTTATTAGATAGAATGCACAAGATATAAGTGAACTCAATGCCACTTGTCATGAAAAGAATAAATAGGCACGTAAATAGATGTGTGAGTGATGATACTAGATTCAAAAATTAGTTGAAATTTATCTTGCAAGGCTTGACATTCAGTAATGGGATGACCAATAACCTTATGATAGGCACACAAAGGAATTTGTTTATGTGATAATTAACTTTCTTGTGTAGGAGGAGGAGTGATTAGGTAGGATTTAATAAGCCTCAACACAATATGCTCTTGCTGCAATAAAGGATAAGGAGTAGGAAACAATCCTTTCTCTTGTGGGATAAATTTAAATTATAATTCCCATAAGAAGTCATATATACATAATATAGTGGAGGAAAGGATGTAGAGAGAGGAGAAGGTTGGTAATTGAGACACATTATAGAAGAGTGTGGTGTTAGTTTCACAAGTGTTATGTATGTGGAGCCTAATCAGACTTTTCTACGGGGTCAAGGGGTAGAGCCCTTTGCGGGGTCCTAGGGCAGCACCCCAGGCGGGGTCAAGGGGCAGTGCCCCTTAATGCAAAGAATGACTTAATAATATTGTAAAGTGTTAGCCATCTATTTTCTATTAGTCAGAGTATTTTTGCCCTAATTTTGTTATGTCAAAAATACTTGTAAAAGGGCTTAGGGTTTGAGATTCATTGTATGAGGGATTATTGTAGCTTCCTACAGTGGTATTGAGTTGCAGGTTTTAGATTGTAATCACTAGATAATAATAAAGATATTAGACTCGCTGTTGGTGGACATAGCCCAGGGATTGGGTGAACCACATTAAATTCTATGTTATTGTGTTCTCTTTTGTTTGTTAATATTTTTATTTTCTGCTTATTATCCTAACAAGTGGTATCAGAGCCAGGTTATTTCATTCATTCTTTCATCTATTCTCTGAAGCAGGTCTCATGAGTCAGTGGGAGAGTCTCTCGGTTAAGTGGGATAAATGGAAGATGAGGGTAGGCTAAAGGTTGACAAGTTTAATGGGAAGAACTTCTAGTTATGGAAGATGCAAATGGAGGACTATCTCTATCAAAAGGATTTATGGCGGCCATTAGAGGGAATAGCCAAGAAAGAGGCAACAATGTCTTAGGAAGATTGGGATATTTTGGATAGGAAGGCATTGGGGAGTATTCATTTATGCCTGGCACAATCGGTGGCATTCAATATTACTGGAGCAACAAAAGCTAAAGATCTGATGGACACCCTAGCGAAGTTGTATGAAAAGCCTTCAGCTTCAAACAAGGTATTTCTTATGAAGCGTTTATTTAATATGAAAATGGTAGAAGGTGGATCAGTCGCTAATCATTTGAATGAGTTTAATACAGTTACAAGTCAGTTAGCCTCAGTTAAAATTACTTTTGATGATGAGGTTAGGGCTCTCTTGATTTTGTGTTCTTTTCTAGAAAGCTGGAATGGCTTGGTAATGGCTATTAGTAATTATGTTTCTGGTTCAAATACCTTAAATTTTGATGATGTTATTGGTGTTATATTGAGTGAGGAAATTCATAGGAAAAGCTCAGGGGCATCCACGTCGGGTAGTGTATTGAACGTAGAAAGCAGAGGCAGAACAAGAGATAGAGGAAACAACTCTGGAAATCATGGGAAATCAAGAGGAAAATCAAAGGGAAAGAGGTCTGAATCCAAAGGTGATGGAGGAGCATCTCAGGCTTTGAGCAATCTTCCATCAACCAAAAACATTCCCTGATTTCTGTACCTATTTTCTGTTGTTTGCATTTTAATCTTTACATTTTTGGTTTCATGTTGTGAGAATTTTACATGATGTTGAGAACCTATTTGGGAACCTTCTCCTATGAGCACATAAATTTTGGATGGACTATTTCAAAGTTACAGTTGTTTTCCTTGCCGTTGGAACAGTGTTTTCCTGCAGTTTTGGTGCTGATTGTTCATGTTTTCTCTCTTGATCCATAAGGAATTTTATTTTTTGCACTTTACAAATTCAAGGGGACCTAAATTAATATCATTCCCCAAGAGCACAGCTTCTAATTCATTATGAGTCAAAAGTTATGGTCTTTTTAGCACAGGACCTATTTTCTGCCAGCTTTCGGGTCTGAGCCGTTACTGCAGTTTTGGTGTTGATTGTTCATGTTGGAGACCTTGATCCATAAGGAATATTCTTTTTCAAACTTAAGGACTTAAATTTGACCTAAATTTATATCATTTACCAAGGGCTCAAACTCCAATTCATTATGAGTAAAAAGTTATGCCCGTTTTGCCTCAGGACCTATTTTCTGGCAGTTTTCGGGTGAAACATGTGGTGTTTCTTCTTGCGATGTTCCGTGTGATCAAATTGGACCTTGTGACCTTAATGGAATGTTTTTGGGTCATGTGTGGACCTAAATCAAAAGGTGAATTAAGTTTTGATTATTCTTGATTAGTTTTGGTTCTTTTATTGGTCTGGACCTATATTGTAATTAAAAGCCTGACTAGTCGACTTGTGGCTTAGCTGGCTATATATATTGAGGGCTTGGGTAGATGTTTGGTAGCAAGGGGGATGGTAGATTGGTAGTATGAGAGTAGCATCATATTGGATCTTGAGGGATCTTGAAGGTTAGATTGTTATCTGATAGCTGTAACAGCAGAGCTAGTGGTTTGCATGCTTGGAGACAAGGAGATTGCTTGGAGGCTTGCGAGCTCAAGTTCAGATCTGCCTTAGTGTTTCCATCAGTTGCTGATTTGTTTTAGAACTGAACTAGCTAAGGGATAGAATAATTACTTTTGATTTTATTTGGCCCTAACCTGGAAGGCCTTACAGCCAGGCATGTTGAATGAAATTCAATTTTGAATCATTATCTGTTGTATTCCACTATGCTTGTTGTTCTTATAATCAATAGTGTAGGTTTGGACTGTCCATTATTGGATCCTCCATCCCTGCCCTGCATCAAGTGGTATTAGAGCCTGAAGATCTTGAGTGTGTGAACTAGCTGAGGTGGTTTACACCAGGACCTTGTTGGTGACTTGTTTCTTTGGATTTGAATCTTTGAAGATGCCTCCAAGAAGATTGGATCCTAGAGAAATTACAGATCTTTGTGATGCTGTGGAATCAAAGATTACAGAGAAGGTGAAATCAGATTTTAGATCTGAGATGGAATTAATGAAGAATGACATGATTGCTGAGATTGTAAGGACTATTGCTGGTATGCCAAGGAATCTTGGTACTGATGATGGTTATGAGGAAGCTGCTGAAGACTTTGAAGCTGCTGGATCTAGTGGTGGTGACCGGAGGGATAGATTTGGTGAAGATAGAGCTGGTCGATTACATAGATCTGGAGCTCAGTTAAGTAATCACTACCGAATGGAAGTTTCTAACTTCTCTGGTACTTTGAAACTTGAGACTATGATTGATTGGATTGGTGAGTTAGAAGACTTCTTTGAGCTTGAAGAAATTGAAGATCCTCTTAGAGTAAAGTTGGCACAAACTAAGTTAAAAGGCCATGCTGCTCTTTGGTGGAAAGAATTACAAAGAGATAGAGAAGATGAAGGTGAAATGACGATCAATCGGTGGAGGTTGATGGTGACTAAGTTGAAGGCTAAGTTCATACCTGCTGACTATGAGCTTGACTTGTTTAAGAAGTTGCAGAATTTGAAGAAAAAAGACTTGATTGTTGAAGACTAAATCGAGGAGTTCTACAAACTTACTATTAGGTCTAGGCACAGAGAACTTGGTAAGGAAAAGGTAGCTCGGTATGTAAATGGTCTGAGATTCAATATTCAAGATGAGATTGGTATGATGAACATTGATTCAGTTGAAGATGCTTATCAGTATGCTCTAAAGGTAGAAGATAAGTTGAAAAGAAGACAACATGGTAATCCCCGAGGGAAGGAGAAGATTGATCACTCGGTGAAGGACAAACCGACTACAGAGGATGAACAGAAACCTGTGGAATTGAAGAAGAAGATAGGTAGGATTATCTCTAAGGGTACTTGTTATAATTATGGTGGAGAAGGACATAGAGCTTTTGAGTGTACACAAAAGAAGTTTGGTGATCATAGGAATGCTATGGTGGATGAAAGCATATTGAATGAGCCTGAGACAGGATCTGAGAACTTGCTAATTCAGATAACATTACTTGGTACTAAGGTGGAACCTTGTCAAAGGAGTAACTTGTTCAAGACTCGGTGCAAGTCAAGAGGTAAACTTTGTGATGTTATTGTGGATAGTGGTAGTACTGATAACCTTGTAGCTAAGGACATGGTTCAAAAACTTGGTTTGAAGAGAATGAAGCATCCTTATCCCTATAGGATTGGCTGGTTGCAAGATGTTCATGCTCTAGAAGTAAAGGAGCAATGTCTTGTTGATTTTCAGATTTGCCAGTATAAGGATCAAGTGTTGTGTGATATTGTGAACATGAGTAGTTGTCATATATTGCTCGGTAGACCTTGGTAGTATGATTGCAAGGCTATGCATGACTGTGTCAAAAATGTGTTTACTATTGAGAAGGGTGACAAAAACTTTTCCCTAATGCCTTTGCTAGATACAACACTTAGTAGGAGGAACCTAAGTTTTGGTAGCCAAGTTGGGTTGACAAATCTGGAAAGGATTGGAGATCAGTATGGAGAACAAGCCTGTGTGTTGTCTAGGAAAGACTTGAAGAGACAAAGGAAGCAAAAGTGGAAGACTTTGCAAAGTGAAGACTTGGAGGACATGTATGTGAAGAACTAGTTTGGGGTTTATGTGCTGAATCCCAGAAGATGTCCTTCCATCCATTAAGAACATATTTTGTAACTTGGGGTGTCTGATGCAGGAGCATCTTAGGCTTTGAGCAATCTTGCATCAACCAAAAACATTCCCTGATTTCTGTAGCTGTTTTCTATTGTTTGCATTTTAATCTTTACATTTTTGGTTTCCTATTGTGAGAAGTTTACATGATGTTGAGAACCTATTTGGGAACCTTCTCCTATGAGCACATAAAGTTTGGATGGACTGTTTCAAAGTTACAGTTGTTTTCCTTGCCGTCGGAACAGTGTTTTCCTGCAGTTTTGGTGCTGATTGTTCATGTTTTCTCTCTTGATCCATAAGAAATTTTATTTTGTGCACTTAATGGATTCAATCAGACCTAAATTAATATCATTCCCCAAGAGCATAGCTTCTAATTCATTATGAGTCAAAAGTTATGGTCTTTTTGGCACAGGACCTATTTTCTGCCAGCTTTCGGGTCTGAGCCGTTACTACAGTTTTGGTGCTGATTGTTCATGTTGGAGACCTTGATCCATAAGGAATATTATTTTACAAACTTAAGGACTTAAATTTTACCTAAATTACTATCATTTCCCAAGGGCACAAACTCCAATTCATTATGAGTAAAAAGTTATTCCCGTTTTGCCTCAGGACCTATTTTCTGGCAGTTTTCGGGTGAAACGTGTGGTGTTTCTTCTTGCGATGTTCCATGTGATCAAATTGGACCTTGAAACCTTAATGGAATGTTGTTGGGTCATGTGTGGACCTAAATCCAAAGGTGCATTAAGTTTTGATCATTCTTGATTAGTTTTGGTTCTTTTATTGGTCTGGACCTATATTGTAATTAAAAGCTTGACTGGTCGACTTGTGGCTTAGCTGGCTATATATATTGAGGGCTTGGGTAGATGTTTGGTAGCAAGGGGGATGGTATATTGGTAGTAGGAGAGTAGCATCATATTGGATCTTGAGGGATCTTGAAGGTCGGATTGTTATCTGATAGCTGTAACAGCAGAGCTAGTGGTTTGCATGCTTGGAGACAAGGAGATTGCTTGGAGGCTTGCGAGCTCAAGTTCAGATCTACCTTAGTGTTTCCATCAGTTACTGATTTGTTTTAGAACTGAACTAGCTAAGGTATAGAATAATTACTTTTGATTGTATTTGGCCCTAACTCGGAAGGCCTTACAGTCGGGCATGTTGAATGAAATTCAATTTTGAATCATTATCTGTTGTATTCCGCTGTGCTTGTTGTTCTTATAATCAGTAGTGTAGGTTTGGATTATCCATTATTGGATCCTCCATCCCTGCCCTACGTCAAAAGGGCCAAATGATTGCTGGTACTATGGAAAACCAGGTCATAAGAAGAAATATTATTGGTCTCAGAAGAAAGATCAAGGAGACAAAAATGATGGAAACAAGGAGGCAAATGTGGTAAGTAACAAATCCGAAGAGGATGCTTTGCTCTTGTCTTTAGAAAATGTTGATTATTCATGGGTGTTAGATTCGGGGGCTTCATTTCATGCTACACCCCATAGAGGTTATTTTGTTGATTATGTCCAAGGGGATTTTGGGCTAGTTTATTTGGGAGATAATGAACCCTGTCAAATTGTTGGAAAAGGGAAAATCAAGATTAAGTTGCACAATGGGAATCATTGGCTACTACAAGAGGTAAGACATGTTCCAAGGCTGAGTAGAAATTTAATTTCAGTAGGGCAACTCACTGATGAGGGTTGCACAGTTACTTTTAATGATAAAAATTGGAAGGTTTCAAAAGGTTCCTTAGTAGTAGCAAAAGGTGTGAAAGTAGGCACCTTATATCTTTGTATAGGTCATACTGTTCCTTCTACTTTAATTGTTTCAAAAGATAATGAATGTTCAGGAACAATGGCTGCAGTTGAGTAGGAAGAATGTCAAACCGTTGTTGTAGATTCTGACACAGCACTTTGGCACAATAGACTTGGGCACATGAGTGAGAAAGGTACGAAATTACTTCATTCAAAGAAAGTTTTACCTGGTCTGAAATGTGTTAATATGGATTTCTATGATAGTTGTGTGTATGGAAAGCAAAAGAGAGTTAGTTTTGTAAAGAGTGGGAAGGAAAAGAAAGATGAAAAATTAGAGCTTGTGCATATAGATGTATGGGGTCTAGCTCAGGTATCTTCCTTTGGTGGCTCTTAGTATTATGTTACATTCATTGATGATGCAACTAGGAGAGTATGGATATATTTCATTAGACAAAAATCTGATGTATTTGAAACTTTTAAGAAATGGAAAAGCTTGGTTGAAAATGAGACTGGAAAAAGATTAAAATGTCTTAGATCTGATAATGGTGGTGAGTATTGCAGCAAAGAATTTGAAGATTATTGTGCCTGTACTGGTATTCATAGACAAAAAATAGTTCCAAGGACTCCATAGGAAAATGGAGTGGCTGAATGCATGAATAGGACAATAATGGAGCGTGCAAGGAGTATGAGGTTGCATGCTAGGCTGCCCAAAAATATGTGGGCAGAGGCTATGAACACTGTTGTTTATTTAATCAATAGAGGCCCCTCTACTCCTTTGGACTGTGGTATTCCAGAGGAAGCATGGAGTGGTAAGAAGGTGAGTTATTCTTTTCTCAAAACCTTTGGTTGTGAAGCTTTTGCACTTATAGATTTTGAAAATAGAACCAAGTTGGAAGCTAAGTCAAAAAAATGTGTATTTGTTGGATATGGCATTGATGAATTTGGTTATAGGCTTTGGGATTTTGAAAATCATAAAATTGTAAGAAGTAGGGATGTCATATTCAATGAGAAAGTATTGTACAAAGATTTGTTGCAGCAGCATGAGAAGAAAGAAAATGATTATGTAGTGCTGGATGATATTCCAAATGATAATGTTCTAGTAGTTCCTTATGCTTCACAAAAATAGCAACAACAAATACCACACACCCCAGTGAATGTTAGATGGTCAACAAGGCTAAGTAGACCTCCAGATAGATTTTCACCTTCTTTGTATTCTATCTGATTAACTGATGCTGGTGAACCTGAATGTTATAATGAAGCTATGCAGGTAGATACAAAACTTCAGTGGGAGTCTGCAATGACAGATGAAATGGACTCCTTGCTGAAAAAAGTTACCTACAGGAAAATGGGCTTTGCAGAATAAATGGGTTTATAGGTTGAAAGAAGAAGATGGAGGTAAGAAAAGATTTAAAGCCAGATTAGTCGTAAAAGGATTTGCACAGAAACATGGTATTGATTTTGATGAGATTTTTTCTCTAGTTGTTAAAATGACTTCTATTTGTACTGTTTTAAGTATTGTGGCTACTGAAGATTTGCATTTAGAGCAACTTGATGTTAAAACAGGCTTTCTTCATGGTGATTTGAATGAAGAAATATATATGATACAACCATAGGGATTTGAGGTCAAGGGTAAGGAGAGTTTAGTGTGCAAATTACAGAAAAGTTTATATGGCCTGAAGCAAGCACCTCGGCAATGGTATATTAAATTTGATACTTTTATGAATGAGAATGGATACACTCGATGTAATTCTGACCATTGTGGTTATTTCAAGAGGTTAAATAATGACAGCTACATTATTCTATGTTTATATGTTGATGATATGCTTGTAGCTGGATCTAACATGGATCATATTAAGGGGCTGAAACAACAGTTAGCAAAATCTTTTTCTATGAAGGATTTGGGGGCAGCAAAACAAATCCTTGGCATGAAAATTTGCAGAGATAGGAAGAATAGAAAATTAACTCTATCTCAGGCTGATTATGTTGAGAAGGTGTTGTAGAGATTCTACATGAAGGATGCCAAAGCTGTCACTACACCTTTGCTTGGTCATTTGAAATTGACTAAAGAAATGTGTCCAAAGACACCAAAAGAAGAGGCACGAATGTCCAAGATACCTTATGCTTCAGCTGTAGGGAGCTTAATGTATGCTATGGTATGTACTAGGCTAGATATTGCACATGCAGTGGGAGTCGTTAGCCGGTATATGAGTCACCCTGGGATTGAGCATTGGAATGCAGTCAAATGGATTCTCAAATATTTGAGAGGTACATATAATAAGTGTTTACACATTGGGGGCTCTTCTACTACTGTTCATGGCTATGTTGACTTAGATTTGGTAGGAGATATTGATACCAGACAAAGTACTACAGGTTATGTATTTACTGTTGGTGGGATAGCAGTGAGTTGGATTTCTCGGTTACAAAAGGTGAATGCTTTATCCACTACAGAGGTAGCGTATGTTGCTGCTATAGAGGCAGCCAAGGAGATGATATGGCTTCAATTCTTCATGGGAGAATTGGGACATCCACAGGAAGATAATTATTTGTATTTAGATAGTTAGAGTGCCATTCATCTTGCAAAGAATTTTGCTTTGCACTCAAAAACAAAGCACATACAATTACGATATCATTTCATTCGGTCAATTTTGGATGATGGATAGTTAAGGTTGGAGAAGATACATATAGATGAGAATCTAGCATATATGTTTACAAAGGCAGTGACAAGGGAGAAGCTAAATTCCTCTTCAGCTTTGGTTGGTCTTCTAGACTGAACAGAATAAAAGAACAGCTGAATCTAGGGTGGTTTCATTATTCCAGTGGGAGCTACAGGTTTTGGTCGATCAGTCTCCAATGTTAGGAATAAGGTGTCTCAACCTTGGATAATTCCTATTCTTATTATTTGTTTTGTAAAATGTATTTCTTGAAAATAATGTAATTAAGTGTGAGTGTACATGTCTAGTTGGCATGTTGATGTGTCACTCCACTTGATGTGTCGGCATCTTGAATTGTGTGTAAGGAGATCATGGCTGAAATGGTTATGACGGATTCTTATGACACGTAAGAGCTATGTCTGGAAGATTCAATGACGGGTGAAGACATGTGGCAACTAATAAAATTGAGTACTGTACACTCTTCCCCAATCGTGGGCTATCTTTGGATGTTTCCCTAAAAGGGGAAGCGCATGATATAAGCATTTTTAGGGTTGTGAAGATAGAAGAAGTAAGTGTATTGTTGGAACATTTTATGCTGCTACGATTTGTCTTTAAGAGTTGAAAAAATCTTTTGAAAGAACTTGCATTGCAAGTGTATTGTAAAATGTAATAGTTTTGATTAATACACTGTGCAGGTTTTGGAGTGCTGGGGTTTTTACCGAAAGGTTTCCCTAAGGTAAATCATTGTGTCATTCTCTATTTTCTGTATGCATGGTATATGGATGCAATATCTTTGTTAAAGTAGTTAACGAATCTGAAATTGTAAGGATTTAAAAGAATTTGCACAATACTTTCCTTTAGAGATTAGTGTAGGAAGCTGTTTCTGCACCTGAGTTTCCTTACATCCAAGTGAGAGGATATTGTTGTGGAGTCTGATCAGTCTCCAAGTGGGAGATTGTTATGTATGTGGAGCCTAATCAGACTTCTCCATAGGGTCAAGGGGCAGAGCCCTTTGCAGGGTCCTGGGGCAGTGCCCCAGGCGGGGTCAAGGGGTAGCTCCCCTTGACGCCAAGAATGAGTTAATAATATTGTAAAGTGTCGGCCATCTATTTTCTATTAGTCGGAGTATTTTTGCCCTAATTTTGTTATGTCAAAAATACTTGTAAAAGGGCTTAGGGTTTGAGATTCATTATATGAGGGATTATTGTAGCTTCCTACAGTGGTATTGAGTTGTAGGTTTCAGATTGTAATCACTGGATAATAATAAAGATATTGGACTTGTTGTTGGTGGACGTAGCCTAGGGATTGGGTGAACCACGTTAAATTCTGTGTTATTGTGTTCTCTTTTGTTTGTTAATATTTGCATTTTTTGCTTATTATCCTAACAACAAGGACCTTATCTCCTTATTTCATGTTCCAAAGACCATTTCATTTGCATCTCTACTTAGAAATATTTTAAGTCCCAATTCCATAATGCATCTCCAAATTAAAAGGAGAAGGAGACTCACCATCATTAACCTTAGAAAAATGAGAAGTATAATTGCATGTTTGAGAATAATAAGTAGCTAAATTCATATAATAAAGACTCATTCTATCATAATAATTATAATCCTTGTTAAATGAAGGAATGCCAATGTTAGGAGGGTCAACCTTATACTCACTAGGTCCATGGGGATGAAGTTTAAGGAGTCCATGTCATTGCCAAGGCATGCATTTTGAGAAGAATAAGTAACATAATAATAAATAGAGGATAACAATATTTTTTTATAGCTTTTTGTAGAAGGTACAAAGTTAAAGAGAGAACAAAGAGGAAGATTTCATCAACTAAATTCAACTTATTGACAATATTGAAAGGAGTTAGGATCTACTTGTATTGTTTGCAGTTCACTTTTATGATCACATTTTATAGATAGATTCAAAGTGTGGAGAAAGGAATTCACCACCCTCAAGGATTGATGAAAATCCCAAGGGACAGACCAACCCTTGCACTACCTCACTAAAATAGCACTCTAGTGAACTAGGGTGATCAAGAAGATTAATATATATAACCAAAACTTAAATAAATGGAAGATAAACTATGGAAATAAAAATAACTCTAATATACAAACATACACAAATATTTAGACTATTGAAAAGTAAAGAGTCAAGACTGACTGGTGGACCTTGTTAGCTCTTGGACACCTACACAAGTCTTGGACTACAATGTGGATGTAGGAAGCTAGTGTGGCACACCTACATCTTGTACAATTAGAGAATAGAGACCAAACTATATAGTTTCAAGACCAAAATATAACTAAATAGAGATAGAACTAAGCCAATTATGAATAATGGAAAGTAAAAGTAAACTATATAAAGAAACTATTATAAAGAAAGGAGATAAGAAAGAATCCCTTACAACCTATTTTGAGGAAAAATATTGATATACCAGCTCGATCTACTCCATGATCTTGCACACATGAAAACATGAAAAATATAAGGGTTTCTTGTTTAAGAGGCTTGCCAAAGTCAAGCCCTTATTTTGTTGTTTATGCCTCCAAGGAAACCAAGATAGATAGATATATAAGGGATATTTTGAAAAATGATAAAATAATAGTATATTCAAGATAATGATAAAGGTACCATTTATATGCTTGTTTGAAAAAAATGAGAAAGTGAAAGATGAGAGATAACTCTCCTATGAACCCAATACATTGAAGTTCATTGGGATGAAGGTGAGAGTACATTGGTATGGAATGAGATTGGTAGAGAAATATGTAGGATGGCCAAGGAGCTATAAGAACTATGAAAGTAACTAGCACTAGTACATTTGACCTAGTTTTTTTACAAAAATTTTTGACCATGAAATAAAAAGGTTTTGCTTGGTCAGATTATATAAGGAAAACTTTCATTTTTTTAATCCATGCCCGTGTTAGTCAAAAGTTTGACCAATACCGTGTACGTCAAAAATTTGACTAACACGGGCATAACTTAGAAAAACAAGATTTCATTTCTCATTTCAAATAAACACGGCAAATTTTTTCAAGGGTTGCAGCGCACGAATGACTATGATCATTACTCCATGCTCTATTGTGTCCATGGCATTTAGTTCATTTATTTGGATGATTTGATTCAGCATTGTGTATAGGGGTTGCAATTTTTATCTGGACTTGGGCCTTTGATCTTCGAGCTTGGTTTTGGAAACTTGGCTTTTCCTCTCCTTATCAAATTGAAGCTCGATCATTGAGGTAGGGGTGATTTGATTATGGCATTTACATCTAGATTCTCACTATTTTATTATGATCTAGGGCATCATGTAATATTTATTTTCTATTACTATAGCCCGTGAGCCTGATCTTCATCTTCGATTTTATCACACTTGCTATGTTAGTGAACTCGGGCATCATGTTAATGTGTGTTCATTGGATTCTCTAGTTATATTGCTTACTGCTTTTAGAACCCGTGATCCTCATGGCATCATTGGCGACACATTTCCTTCTTTGCTATGCTAACTAGTGTTTGTTAGAGTAGTCATATTATAGCTAATAATTAATTAATTTAATTATTAGTCTATTATTCTCTACACTTAAGTTAGACTTAGGCATCTTATTATTCTTTAGGGTTTTCTCCTTTAGGGTTTCGGTATCCTTTTATAAGGATTCCCTCTTTGTATTTTTCAGCATCTCAATGCATTGTTCATAATAGATATCGTTCTTTTGAATGTGCAAATGATGTCTCTGGCTTTTTGGCCTCCATAATTTTCTTGCTTTCTATTCTTTGCTTCTTCCATGTGATAGGGTTATGCATGCAGGTGTTCTTGGGAGATTAGTTTTTCACCTAATCTAACATTGTATCAGAGCCAAGTTGCTACTCGTTGTTCATGTTTTGTTGAAGAGTGCCAGAAATAGGAGGTCTTCAAAGTTTTCAGAGTTTTTTTGTGTGGATTTAGAAGTGTGCTTTGGTTTTGGTCACTTTGGGCTCAAATGGACATCTCCATTGAGCTCAGAGCACCCCAAAACCCTAGAATCCATATAAAACTTGTCCATTTTGGACAACATGGCTTTGAGGCAAAAATATTTTGGTTTTCAGTGCCGTACGGACACAAAAACTAAGATTTTTTTTTAAAAAAAAATCATTTTTTAATGATTTTTTGCATTAAAAATAACACATGTAGTGTTATTTTTCTGGCACCACCGCCGCGCCACTGCCACTCCACCGTCGTCGGCCCCGCGGCCTCCGTCAGTGCCGCGGCCTCCCTTAGCGCCGCCCACCACGCCTGGGCGCCGCCGTCCAAGCCGTGCCTTTGCCACCCCCACGGCCTCCACTACTCTCTGCACCAGTGTAGCCACCTCAGCACCTCCTCTCTACCCGCTGGTATAGCCCCCTTCTGCTCCGCTCGAGCTCAGCGGCCAGCCCCCTTCCGCTGGTCCTATGGGGGATTATCGGCCAGCCCCTGCACCCATTTCAACATCCCCTGGTCACCCACGTGACCAAGGTTTAATATTTTCAGCCCCCAGGTGTTTAGAGCTATGACGGCCATTTGGCCATCAATTTTAAGCTCACGCGGTTGCTGATGTCACCCAGCCCTTGCTCTTTTTTTTTTTGAATTTTTAAGGGTACCTGGGTTTTTTGGTCGTATCTTGAGCATACGGTATTGGATTTTTGACTTCTTTATATCGTCGGAAAGCTCTTTTTGAGCTCAATCTAATGGCAGAGGTTTGATTATTTGATTTTTCCATTTTGATGGCATTTTTTTTGTCAAAGTTGATGTTTGTTTTTTGCCTTCCGGGAGCCATATCTTGGTCATCCAGACTCCATTTTGGGCAAACCCGATATCGTCGAAAAGCTGGTTCAGTGAGTTTTTCAATGGAAGGGGTCTTATTTTCCAGATTATACTCTAGGTTCTTTCTCCTCTGAGTTTTGCATTTTCACACTTTGGTAGATTACTTGGGTTCTACAGGTCCTGGGATCTCTGCTTCTATTCTTCTGGCTCACCCTTCTTTCTTTCTTCTGAACATTGTATACTTCTCTTCTGTAGCATTCTCTTTTCTATAAACACACTAAGATAAAGTGCCAGCTTTTGCATATCTGGGATTTTGAGCACCTTGTGTTTGTTTGTACTTGCACTCAGTTATAAAGTGCCATGGGGGGTTATGATGTTTTGCCTTTTGTGCTCATCCACCTTTGTCAAGTGAGTGTACCTTCCATGACATTAGCCCATGTTGTGTGTTAGTGACACCACCCTTTATCCTATGCTTGTACTTTTGTTGTACTGTTGGTGTTCCTGATTCTTCTTCTTGCAGATGTTTCTGGCATTGCGTTTCAGTGTTGTTGTCACCCCTCTCCCTATTCAACATTATGGGGGGGGTTCACCTGTTGGCTCTATTGCTTCCTTGGTTCGGTTGAGTGATCTACGTATTTAGTTTTTGTTCCTATATACTAGGCAGATGCAGTGGCTAGGCACCTATGCATTTCAGTGAGATGGTTCATCTACTATATAAACTCTCGTTCATTCCTTCTCTTGGAGGTCACCTCTTTGATTGATCAGCTCTTCAAACTTTGTCTTCTCTACCTGGTCATGCTCTATTTCAATGGGGGTTCCAATAGTTACTTCTGACAGTGTTTACAGCTTCATGCTTTGGAGATGCTTTACATGCTCTTTCTTTTTTCTTGTATTTGGGTACCTGATCAGGCCTTGTTGCCGGGACCCATTGCTCTTTCATGCATTTTTGTTTTCATGCATCTTTTAGTCCTTAGTTGTTTAGCTTCTCCCTAAGTTACACTTAAGCGGGGGTGTTAGAGTAGTCATATTATAGCTAATAATTTATTTATTTAATTATTAGTCTATTATTCTCTACACTTAAGTTAGACTTAGGCATCTTATTATTCTTTAGGGTTTTCTCCTTTAGGGTTTCAGTATCGTTTTATAAGGATTCCCTCTTTGTATTTTTCAGCATCTCAATGCATTGTTCATAATAGATATCATTCTTTTGAATGTGCATATGATGTCTCTGGCTTTTTGGCCTCCATGATTTTCTTTCTTTATGTTCTTTGCTTCTTCCATGTGACAGGGTTATGCATGCAGGTGTTCTTGGGAGACTAGTTTTTCACCTAATCTAACAGTGTTCACCATTGTTTTACATGGCATATGCCCTTGGCTTGTGCTCTTCATATTACCACTATTATTACTTTATTGGAGTATCATTTATTACCTACGAGCTAGGACATCCATTTATACAAGCTAGGGTATCATTTTTTATTTCCTATTAATTATATGGCGCTGGTAAGTCTTTCCTAGCCCACACAATAGTTATTAATACCAATATGAATAGACATGACTGACATCATTTCATTATCGGTTGACTGGCATCATTTCATTATCTTACATAGTGATACGAATAACCACTAGTTAGTGGTTAATGTAACACATTAACAATATGTACTTACGATAACCATTAACTACTAGTTATTGTGTGACAAGCAATCTACTAAGTTGATCTTAACAGTGACTGCATAATTTATATAATGTGAGCCCCGATAATTCTTAGTCAACTATGATACATATGATCAATATTAAATCATATATATATATATATATATATATATATATATATATATATATATATATATATATATATATATATATATATATATATATATATATATATATATATAAATAATACATATTCAATTAACCATAACAATAATCAATCATATCAACACTGTAAGTTAATACATACCCTGTTCCAAAAGCTCCCATTTTGGCACAGGCAGGGAGGATTCTGGCGAAGGTTGTGGAATTTAGCTTTACACCTGCCATTTGCATTTGCTTGAAAATTTCTAAAGCCTTTTCAAAAAATCCATTTTGTACATAGCTTGTAATCATGGCATTCCATGATACCACATGTCCTTGATGCATTTTGTCAAAGAGTTCACATGCCTTGTCTATAGTTCCACATTTTGCATACATGTCTACCAAGGTAGTTGCAACTACAACATCTGACAAAATTTCTTTATCTTTTATGCTTTGATGGATGTCCACACCCTATTCCAAAAATCCCATTTTGGCACAGGTGGGGAGGATGCTGGAAAGGGTTGTGGAATTCAGCTTTACATCCACCAATTGCATTTGTTTGAAAGTTTCTATTTAGCCTTTTCAAGGAATCCATTTTGTGCATATCCTCCAATCATTGTAGTCCATGAAAGCACATTTCGTTGAGGCATTATATTAAACAACACACGGGCCTTGTCTATTCTTCCACATTTGGCATACATGTCTACCAAAGCATTTCCAACCATAATGTCTGACATAAAACCTCCTTCCATTATCCTTTGATGGATGTCCATACCCTGTTACAAAGCTCCCATTTTAGCAAAGGGGGATAGAATGCTGACAAAGGTTGCGCAATTAGGTTTTACATGTGCCAATTGCATTTTCTTGAAAGTTTCTACAGCCCTTTCAACACATCCATTTTTAGCGTATTCTACAATCATTACAGTCCATGAGACCACATTTCTGTGAGTCATTCTCTCAAATACTTCTCGTGCCTTGTCTATGCTTTTACATTTTGCATACATGTCTAATAGAGCATTTCCAACTATAATATCTGATGGAAATCCCCTTTGTATTATTATTTGATGGATATCCATACCTTGTTCCAGTTAATGCCAATTAGAGAAAATTAAATATTTTTTACTTCTATGAGAATCCTAATAAAACATTTTTACTTCTATGAGAATAAACAGTGACAAACCAAGCCATCTTTTTATAATAAAGATGTTAAGGACATGAAATTGGACAATATTTTTCTTGAAGCTTGATTATTTTGGATTCAAGTTGTGCCACCATAACATAAAGATGTTCATAGTACAGATGTTCAAACATAGCTTACAAAATAAATTTTTTATTCTCTTCACCAATCACTAGGGCTTATGGTATTTAATAAATGAGCCCATTAATTGTTATAAGAGAGTAGGTATCTGGACTTGGGCATTTGATCTTTGAGCTTGGTTTTGGAAACTTGGCTTTTCCTCTCCTTATCAAATTAAAGCTCAATGAGGTAGGGATTATGTCGTTATCTCCTCTGCATTTTGATAGAATACTTTTTGAAAGGAGAGTTTCAAAGGAGAGTTCAAATTTAAAGGTTGTCATTCTTTTTGTTCTCCGCTAAAAATTTTAGACATGTCTCTCAATCATCCAACAATAACTCTTATGTTGATTACATTTTCTATTTAAGAGTCCCTAAGTGATTTGAATATTTCGTGTTCTAGTGAGCATGATTTGTGTGTGTATTTGTAAATCTTGTATAATCTTATAATATTTTATTTTTTTAGATTATATACAAGATACTACTAATGCTTGTAAGTTTACATTTTGTATATTTATAACCCGAATAATTGCCTGTGAAGAAAGTCCACACCTGGCAATATGAACCCAGAACAAAATAATGAGATAATTGCTAGATTGTGGTCGTAGTTCCAAAGAAAATTTGATAAATGTAATTGTCCTTGCAAAAAGTGTAAGGGCTTAAAGAATCAAATAATTCTAATCACAATAGCCCAGAGTCATTATAGGCAACATGGTCACATTGAAGGGGGCACAATTTTCGTCGATTGGTGAATGTGGATTTCCAATTGGAGGAACATGGAGGTGTGAATATCTCAGCTGAGGATAATGCTCCCATGGAAGAAGATGATCTTGTGGTAGAGAACACAATTAAAGATAGTGGTATTGGCATAGCTGATAATGTGCTAGAGGACATGATTGAAGAAGATGGTATTGGCGTAGCTGATCAAGATGATCATGATGATGGTACTAGAGCATCTGATAATGATGATGAAGATGGTCTTGATATACCTATACTTGATAAGGCATACAAGCCCCTATACCAAGTCTCCCAAACATCTCTTCTCTCGGTTATAGTGTTGTTGGTGAACTTGAAGGTTATGAATGGTTTATCCAATGTAGCAATGTCATGTATGCTAAGGTATGCCATTTTTGTCATCTTCAATATTAGCAATATACAATTACGATTCTTTATATTAATAATTCATATTTTTTGTTGTAGGTTGATAGGCGAGTTTTTGTTACCACCATCAAACATTCTGCCTCATTCATACCGAGAATTATCTACCATTATGAATCAAATTGGAATGAAGTATCAGACAATACATGCATATCCCAATGATCACATTCTATATCATAAACAACATGAATTTGCAATAGAATGCCCTGATTGTCATATTAGTAGATATTGGTAAGATCAAATAAAAAAAAGGTGCCTCACAAGACTCTTCAGTACATTCCCATTATTCCACGTCTTCAACGATTATTTAGGTGCACTAGCTTGGCACAATTTATGGATTACCATGCACACAATAGAAGTTAAGATGACATTATGCGAATGCCTATGGATGGTTATGCATTTAAAGACATAGAAACAACATGACCACACTTTAAAGAAGAACCTCATAATCTCAAGCTTTCATTGGCAGTGGATGGTGTCAATCCATTTGGAAATATGAGATCTGTTTACTCAACATGGCCTATTTTTGTTATTAACAATAACATTCCTCCTTGGATGTCCATAAAGAGGGAGCACATAATATTGTCAATGATTGTACTAAGAATTTTTTCATTTAATAGTTATGTAAATTAATTTATAAACACTGCATCAAGATGGTCATAATAATTATGTAATGTTTTTGTTCATTCAAATAGGTAAGTACTAAGTTAAAGTTATGAACATGTATATTGAGCCCCTTATTGACAAGTTGTTGAAGTTATGGAATGGGGTCACTATGTATGACATCTCTAGACCAATAGGACAAAGACAATTTCAATTCCATGCAATGCTTGTATGGACAATACATGATGCCCCTGGGCTAACTCATTTTTGTGATATGTTATATATTGTTAAGGTCACGTATTTTTGGTATGTTATAGTGCTTACACATTATTGTTGTATGTTTAAGTTGCACATGATAATTGTACATGATCCAATTGTACAATATATTTTAGGTCTTTAGACAAAGGGTAAATCCACATGTCTAGTTTGTGGTCCGAAGATGAAATCTCATCATTCAAGAAGTTTAGGAAAGTAGGTGTTCAATGAGTTTAGGCACTTTCTCCACAATAATCATAAGTATCAAACTATCGAAAAACATCTTTTTAATGGGAAAGAAGAGACAACATCAAGGCCATGAAAAATGACACCTCATATATGGAAGTTGGAATACAATAGACTAAATTGCCGAGGTAATGTCATTCCATCTGATGATTTTTGTTTAAAATTTATATTTTGATATTGTCTTTTATTTACTAATGATGTTATTGATGCTTGTGAAGGTCGTCAAGGCATCAATGACCAACTTCCTAGAGGAATAAAAATTTGTCCTAGTCAATTTAGTAGGTTGTCATACTACAAGGTTCTCCCAATCATGCATTTGTTTGATGCTATGCATATTGGAAAGAATGTAACAAAGACACTATGGAAAATATTGGATGGAAGGCGTGACAAAGAAAAAAATTGCCAAAATTTATAATGACATTCATGAATCCAATCATGCACTGAAAAATTTCATTGAATCAAATAGCAATGGAGACCGCTAAATACGAGTGCCCTTCCTTGGTTATTAACTGAGTAGCAAAGTGATGCATTAAAAGAAGTCATAAAAAAAACAAAATTTCCAATAGGATTTGCTACAAATATAAGAAATCTTGTATCAAAGAAAGGTGATTTTGGGCCAGGGTTGAAAAAACATGATTGACATACCTTCGTCAAGGTAAGTCATGCTCTCTATTTACAGTATATTTGTAAAATTGCATGTACTTTTTATTGTATTATTTTACAATATATTGAAAAGATCATTTTTTAATCATTGCAGTATGTCCTACCTCTATCCCTCCCACACCAGTTTGACAATAGTGTTAAACAAGTTATATACGATCTTGGAGAATACATGAGGTTAGAAGTGTTATTTCTTAGACTTGTACATATATTATATTTATGACTTGCTTTACTTTTTATGTAATTTATTATATATTTTTTTCTAAAATCTTGTTTATATGTTCTTGTGAGTTGAATCTTTTTTAGGTGGTTATCATCTAAATAAATTGATAAAAATGATATAAAATATTGGAAGAGAAAAATTCCCCAGCTTATGTGTGAAATGAAAAAGTGTCTACCTCTAACTTTTTGCAA
Source organism: Chamaecyparis obtusa (assembly GCA_027943335.1). Lineage (NCBI taxonomy): Eukaryota > Viridiplantae > Streptophyta > Pinopsida > Cupressales > Cupressaceae > Chamaecyparis > Chamaecyparis obtusa. The sequence continues at coordinate 1,221,672 of BSBK01002382.1, forward strand.
TGCTCAAGAACACTACCTCATACATCAAGTTGAGGAGATTGAATTGTGTGGACCTGTACAAACTAGGTCAATGTGGATGGTTGAGAGGCACTTGAAATTTATGAAGGGCTTGGTTCAACAAAGAGCACGTCCTGAGGGTTCTATGGTGGAGGGATATATGGTATACCAGACCATGGTGTACATTAGTGAATATCTTCCCAAGTTTGTAGCAAATATCCATGTAGATTGCATTTGGGATCCCAACTCTATTAACAAATTCGAAGGGGATTACTTGATGGGGAAAGGTAGATTGAAGAAAGTGAGAGGTAATTATATGATGTTATTGTAGTTTATTAATTATTATAGATCTTCAATACAAGTTGTTTCTAAGCGGTCTATTTGTCTTCTTTACAGTTGGTCGTGAGTGGGATGCACTACATTTGTATATTGCAAACAATTTTGATTGGATGACGGTATGAATTAAACAATCTCAAGAAAATAGTTGCTCATTAACATGGGATGGTGTTGCATCATTGGTTAAAGAAGCTCATCGTAATGGAGATCTCAATGCTATGCCAATGGTACTTGATCTAGCATATGGTTTAAGAGGTAGAAAGGCATGTATAAGATTACTAACCATGACCCATAAGTTTAATATCAACTCACAGATTAATGCAAATAATCTTGACATATTTGAATAATTGTAGATCAATCACCATAAAGCTATGTACTACCATGGCTTTAAATTTCGCATAAAAAAGTTAGACAACACAAAGAAAACTTGTGATTTTGGGATAAGTACAATCTTCAAGGTCACTAATATTTCATCTAGAAATGACATACATATTCAACAATCTGAAAATTGATACTATGGCATTTTGGATGATATACTTGAGTGTGACTTTAATTCATTCAAATTAGTTCTATTTTTTGTCAAATGGTACAAGCTACGGCTGAATCAAAATGATCCCGATAGGATTGTTATTGAACATGATAGTGGATTTACAATGATTAATACAAGGTCATTTGAGATAGTTGGAGATGAGCCCTATGTTCTTCCAAGCCAATGTGAGCTAGTGTTTTACTTTGTCGTTCCACATAAACCAAGTTGGTCATTTGTTGTTAGACATGATCCAAGAGGAAGGCCAGTAAAGTATAATGTGATGGAAGAAGAAGATACTGAAGAATCAAAAGATGAAGTAAATGATGATCATGGATGACTATTACACAATGAAGAAGAAGAAGAAGAATAAAATGATGATGATTCTAGTGATGCTAACGATGATGGTGATGATGGTGACGATGATGATAGTCATGATGATGGTGATGATGATGATGATGGTGATGATGATGATGATAGTCATGATGATGACATGGATGAGGAGGATGATCAATAACATGATCAATGAAATGTATGTCAAGGTATGATCAATGTCACATATGAGGTATTGATTTATTCATAGAAATTTGTCTGACTTGTATGTTTTTATAATTAAGTTATTATGTGTTGAACTCTAATGTCATGGAGTATATTTTCCATCATGTAAATTTTGTTTTCTATGTAATTTGTAGCTTACATATCATGTAATTTTTGGATAACTTAAGATAAATGATTTACATATGCAGGAAATTTAATGCCTTTGACATGGATCGACAGGTATAATTTATTATTTGGTTTCCTTCTCTTTAGGCAACAAAATATATAGATCCTACTATGTCTCTCATTTGATGGATTGCAGGTATCACCAAATAGTTATTTGTCTGATCTATCTTCCTCAAGTGAGGAAAATGCGGGAATAGAAGACAAAAGTGAGACATCTAGTAGGTCTAAAATAGGGAGATCAACTAGAGGTCAAAAGATTAGAAGAAAATTCAATAAACGAATGCAATTTTTCCTTTCTAAGGGGGTGTCATGTTCTTATGATAATGAGACCAAAGGTGACAGGAAGGTTCCCTTAAGGTACACACATCTTCAGAAAGAATGGATACCCAAGGAACTACCTGCAGTTAACACTAATTTTTCTGTTAACGAAAGGATATATCACATAGCTCCATCTTCATTATATGGTTTGGGATTATTTTCCATGGATGGCATAAAGGTCAGTTATAATGAAGTTGTTGAATTGATGGAGTATGTAGGACCTTGTTACAATTACAATAATTGGATGCAGATTGTGCAATATAAAAAAAAAAGTGTGTGTAGGTATGCATTATCAGCAAATTATATACAATGCAAAGTAAATTATCAAACTAAAAGGCTCGCTATGTATATTGATGGAAGGCCAAAAGCAACAGGGAATATTGCAGGTTTTATACATAGTTCTCGACCTGTGTCAACTAATAAGCAGCCAAATTGTATATTTGAGGCACGTGAGGGAAATCATGTATTTGTATGTGTGATAAAATCAATAAGTGCGGGGGAAGAGCTTCTGATAGATAACAATTTGAATCGTGTAGATACAAAAAAATTCCTTATCATGGGACTGGTAAGTATAACATTTAAACCAATTGCCTCTAATTAATATTGACTCCAATGTACAATCTACTGTTTTATTAATAATTTTTTTTGGTAAGTTTATTACTTTCATTTCGCTGTTGATTGCTAAGAATTACTAATCTTTGTGACATGGCGACATGAATCCACCTCAAGATACATACGGAGATGTTCCTCACAGTACAACTTCTTCATCAAAGGTAAACCTTAATTAGTGTAATTCTACAAATTATATAGAAACATATGTCATATTATTATGTTCTTTTCTTTATGGCTTTGGAGTTATTTTGATAGAATTTTACTGATATTGATGTCACAACTTGATACTTATTGATAGGGAAAATAAAAAATGACAGCAGATCAATTGCGATCTGAAATTGAGATGACATTTATAGATGACATCACATCTAGCTCTAACTCCGTATTCATGGCTACTCAAATAAAAAATAAATATAGTAAATAAATTATTAACCTTGTAATGGAACTAAACAAAAATGAGGAGACAAAGGAACTCAAAGAAGAATTGATATGTAGAGTCAATTGTATTAATGTAAGAAGTAATAAATCTTAAGCAATAATTAAAGTTCAATAGATGTTTATATTTTATACTATCTTATGGATCATGATCTAAAATATGATGTGTTATTCTTACAGGATTTTTTGACACCTGTGAATCATGGTCAATATGGTGAGGGTTGTAGCACCACACAGCCTTCATGCAAATAATCCTTAAACCTTTAACCATTCATTTAACCTTTGTATGCATTATTGACTCAACTTATGTTTGGGATGCTTCTAGTACCCCATTTAATCTTTATCCTTTGCAAATGTCTTTGCTACCAATGTATTCTTCAGCTCATGATGAAGTGCAGACGCCTCCTTCGATCAACATTCTGCTATCGAGGACTGCATTGTCTGCAACAAGGTGCTTGTAGACATCTTCCTTTGTACCAGCTACAACTGGTAAAACCTTGTTTTTCTGTATTTTGTTATGTGCTAATCATGCATTGATTATTTTTCTTGTGTGAATTTTATAACTGCATGGACCTATTTTGTGCACTAATAGATACACCTACACCTGGTACAAGAATAGATCATACCAGTACTAGTGAAGATCAACCATTTCTTGGATCAGCCCGTGTTACTAGTACTAGTTCGTTTGCGGGGACATTGTTGTTGAAGAAGACAAATATGTTTCCGTTAAAAGTACTAAAACTTCCAGGTGCTTTAAAATTGTTATTATTTAAAGTATAATTGTAGTTTACTTATACATAACTCATTTTGGACTGATAATCCCATGATATTTTTGTAGGAAATGATGTTTTTTATGATCATCTTTTTGAAATGACATTAAAGCTATTTGGGCCCACCATACATAAAAGGTACGTAGCTTCATAATATTGGTACAATATTTTTCTTACCTTCCATTTATTGTACTATATTAAAGCTATGATATCTAACAATTTTGTTTTTTCAAAAAAGTGGAATGAACAGGATGTTGACTTAAAAAATCAGCTCATTAAATCTTTAGAGGACCTCTTTGGAAATAAAACTTTTGACAGTGTCTTTTCTCATAAGTGCATTTTGAATGTGTCATTGTCAGGCAACTATCAAATAACAAATTAGAAGGGCCAATAGTCAACTTCTCATTGTCATTGTTTGGCATGATTCAACTTCATTTTATGTAAGTATTCTCTTATTGAATATTCGAGTACATGATTTCAGAGCTATGAATATTTAGGTGCATGATTTGTTTTGGTTTGCATTACTTTAGAAATAACTATTGTGATAGGTTTCATAATTTTTTGGTGTAGAATCTTGCTGCAAGTTGTCCGTTGATTTTGCTTATTGTATTGAATAGATTGAAATAGCAGCTGCAATGACATTGATTTTGGCTCATCTCATTCAAAAAAACAAAATGCTACAATTTTTATAGACCCTTGAGGTAAGTCACTTCTCATGGTTTTAGTGATTTAAAAAAAAAATAAAAATTATGTTGTTCTCTTCTATCTCTGAGATTTTCATATCTTAATTGAATGTTCTTTTAGAGTTTGAAAATTACAAGGCTTGAAATCATATGGTTTGAGATGCTATTGTTTGAAATTCTATGATCTGATTTTTGTAATTTTTAAATGCTCTGGGTGTTCAAAACTTGGGCACATCCAAAGGACCAAGTCCCAACAATTCTTAAACATACTTTATCTGATATGATGAATTGATCTTAAACAATTAAGGTTGGAGTAGACATAGTTAATAAAGTATTAAACTAGATTAAACATACTTTATCTAAAGTAACTGAACTTACTTTATATGCTTTAAGAGTAGACTATTGAATTAGACAATTGGGTATTAATTATAAATTATATTCTTTATCTGAACAAACTTTATCTTAAAACTGAACCTACTTTGTTTGTCAACCAATTTGTTGTAATTCAAATCTATAAGAATTGTTTAAATAGATTAAGAATTTTCAGCATATTATTATAAGATACTAAAGAATACCTGCTATTTATCAGACAAATCTTCATTGTCCCCCACAATGAAGACAATGAAGATTGACCTATTACTATACTTAATGCTTAAGATTTGACGATTTTATAAGATTAAATGCATGATAATATTATGTAGACTGCAAGCACGAAGGAAGATTTGACCTAGCAGTCTATAGAATTAGAAAAAGCTATAGATAGAGGTCCAAGGGGTGGTCCAAAATACTAGGGACGTATCAATAACCTGATACCTCAAGTACTTATAATCAATATGCCCTACAAACAAAGACTTAGTAGTAAAATCATAAGGTTGCACATCCACATCCGCCCTAGTAATCTTATTAATAAAAGAACTCTTGCCAACATTAGGGTACCCACAAATCAAAATAGTCCTAGTATTTGGGTCAATAGATGAAAACCTTGCCATATGCTGCCTCACCTGTTCGAGGTAAGCCAAACTTGGTCCAATTCTCTTAACAATGGTACACATCCGTCCAAGTGCAGTAACTTTAAAAGATTTGCAAATCAATCTTATTACAAACTACAATAAGAGGCTTATTGGCAAACAGAGGTTTTATGCTGTGAAACAGAGTTGCTTGTTGCGCAATACTATAACCATAGAACCATGAAACATCAAGGAAAAACAAAACAACCACCTTCAAATGAGTCAAGACAATAATACTGAGCATCTCGATGGTGTTCCTGTCCTCCAAGGGGTGGTCCAAAATACCAGGGATGTATCAATAACCTGATACCTCAAGTACTTATAATCAGTATGCCCAAAAAATAGAGACTTAGTAGTAAAAGTATAAGGTTTCACATCCACATCTGCCGTAGTAATCTTATTAATAAAAGAACTCTTGCCAACATTAGGGTACCCACAGATCATAATAGTCCTGGTATTTGGGTCAATAGATGGCAACCTTGCTATATGTTGCCTTACCTGTTTGAGGTAAGCCAAACTTGATCCAATTCTCTTAACAATGGTACACATTTGTCCAAGTGCAGTAACCTTAAAAGATTTTCAAATCAATCTTATTACAAACTACAATAAGAGGCTTATTGGCAAACAGAGGTTTTATGCTGTGAAACATAGCTGCTTGTTGCGCAATACTATAACCAAAGAACCACAAACATCAAGGAAAAACAAAATAACCACCTTCAAATGAGCCAAGGCAATAATACTGAGCATCTTGATGGTGTTCCTATCCTCCAAGGGGTGGTCCAAAATACCAGGGACGTATCAATAACCTTATACCTCAAGTACTTATAATCAATATGCCTAACAAACATAGACTTAGTAGTAAAAGCATAAGGTTGCATATCCACATCCGCCCTAGTAATATTATTAATAAAAGAACTCTTGCCAACATTAGGGTACACATAGATCAAAATAGTCCTGGTATTTGGGTCAATAGATGACAACCTTGCCATATGTTGTCTCACCTATTTGAGGTAAGCCAAACTTGGTCCAATTCTCTTAACAATGGTACACATCCGTCCAAGTGCAGTAACCTTAAAAGATTTACAAATAAATCTTATTACAAACTACAATAAGAGGCTTATTGGAAAACAAAGGTTTTATGCTATGAAACAAAGCTTCTTGTTGCGCAATACTATAACCACAGAACCACAAAACATCAAGGAAAAATAAAACAACCACCTTCAAATGAGCCAAGGCAATAATATTGAGTATCTCGATGGTGTTCCTGTCCTCCAAGGGGTGGTCCAAAATACCAGGGATGTATCAATAACCTGATAGCTCAAGTACTTATAATCAGTATGCCCGAAAAACAAAGACTTAGTAGTAAAAGCATAAGGTTGCACATCCACATCCGCCCTAGTAATCTTATTAATAAAAGAACTCTTGCCAACATTAGGGTACCCACAGATCAAAATAGTCTTGGTATTTGGGTCAATAGATGACAACCTTGCCATTTGTTGCCTCACCTATTCAAGGTAAGCCAAACTCGGTCTAATTCTATTAACAATGGTACATATCCGTCCAAGTGTAGCAACCTTCAAATATTTGCAGCAGTAAAGAGAATCCCCATATTTTATCAGCCTAACATAGTCTTTGGCCACTTTGACAATGAGATTGCGAGCAATATTGATCTAGCCAAGTGCCAACTTGTAGTGATCTTTATCATATAAAACATTTAGCAGATCTCCATAAAATGGATGCACATCATCTTGGCGGGGGAAATCATCTACTATAGCGGAAAGCTTGTCATGAAAATTCTATTGAGTGAATTTTACCTTGCGCATGTAAAACTGGCAGAGGCGGGAGATTGCATAGCCCTTGTAGACCATTGTTAGTGTCTGCCATTATGTTCTTGATAAGATTATGTCCAAAAAATCTTTCCCTGAGGGCACCACCATAATCTTCTTGAAATTATACTGCACCATTTTTTCTCGTTCTCTCTTCCTACGTTGATTCTTCCCCAAATTTGATCACTCAGTCAGAAAACAGAATGAGCAGGGACCTGCTGGCAACAAGCAGCAGAATGAGTGTGGACACCTAAAGATAAATATCTAGACTAATCACTGATGAGGATTTCGTTGGTGATTACTATGGATATTTATCTTCATTTTTTTTTAACATTCAAAATTTGGTCAAAATTTTGACTAACCTAAGTTGAAACTCTTACCGACCCTTGTCTAAATATCGGTCTTTCTGTGTTGAAATGTGGCGTCATGGGTTTGGCATCCTGGTCAGACGGGCCAAATATTTTGACCAACATTTGTCAAAATTTCTACTCATTTTGGTCGGAATCTACCGCTGTGGTTTTGGCAGCCCGGTTGGATGAGCCAAATATTTTGACCTGCGTTGGTCAAATGTTCAATGCATATATCCGCCAATTGCTATTGTCGGTTTTGACCAAGATTGGCGTCGAACATTCTACGACAACACTAATATGTCAAAAATTTGACTAGAAAAATAGTGACAAGACCATTCGTCCATCATTCGACCAAGTTTGGTAGATAATTCGACCAATTGATCGTCGAAAATAGGTGCCAATTGTAGTAGTGTAAAATTAGTGTAAATGATCAAGAAATTCCAAGAGGTTTGCCAAGATGTCCAAGAGAGGGAAAAATTAGAATTTTCAAGCAACTAAGATAATTCATGATATTGGTGGGTAATGGGAAGAGGTGTTAAACTAGTAGGTGTCACGTACCAATGACCACCCATGTATCTACATATTCATAAGATGAGTGTACGCTATGTGGATACCTCTACAATACGTACACATTTTGAGTCAAATAGGCTACATGGTCAAGAATTTGGACAAGGAAGATGATAAGATGAATGGGTGATGTAGAAGCTTATGTGTAATTTCAATTTTTGGCTAAGATGGGAGCATTGTGCTATGGGGAATTATATAGTGTGTAATTTATTACACTACCTTTTTCCTCCACTTAGTGAGCATATCATTAGTGAAGATGTAATCTACAATAAAGAAAACCTACATGAAAGTCTTTTGTCCACAAGGAGTTGGCCCTAGTAAAAATACCTAAAATTCCACAAGATAAAATTGTAGCATGCAAGTTATAGAAAAGCATGGTAGATGAAAGAGACAATGAGATAGTGATCATTGATGGTACACTAGTATGGGTAGCTAATTGTGTCATGTTAGCTAGCCATATGATAGGATTATTTTTATTGCATTGATATGAGTAGCAAAGACTAGGTAGTAGTATGATAGGGGGACTTTACATCATGCCAAAATAAGTAGAAAAGGTCAGATAGTCAAACAATAGGGTGATAAATTTGATAGCACCAATTCAGATAGAAAATTCTACATGACCGCATAATAGGGAAAATTATATGCATTGGTATGGGTAGACAATGCTAGATGGTGATATGATAGGGTGAAATATTTGATAGGTGGATTGGTCCCCACAACAGTAGATACAATAGATAGATAGTGGATTATTTCTCATAAAGGAAAATATAATACATTTAAAAAAAGAAAAGAATTAAAAAAACTTTTGATATAGTTTAAATAGCCCCACCCCTATCCCCTAGAATAAAACATTTTTCTCAGAGGGGAACATGATGCATTTTGAGGAGAAAAAAAATTGTGGCATGTCGACATAGCTAGCTATTTCCATGGAATGTTACCTCACAATAGGTGACACATGATAGCTTTAACATCAAAACAAGAAGGTAGAGACAATGAGATCTAACTATTTAGTGTTGGAACCCATAGTAGTGAAATATCTTTGATATAGGACTACATATGGGTATTCATCAGGGCCAAAGTCTTCAGATCCAAAGAGGAGCACATGAAGGCAAAGGAAAATAAAAATTTGGGTCAACATGGAAGAAGGCCTAAATGCCACCAACACTTTTCATTAGTCTTGAATGTTTATAATCAATGCACAAAAAATAGAACATGATAGAAAATAGAAGAAGTGCACAATATATCACACTCTATCTCCAAGCACTGATGGAGTAACTTGGGTCCTACAGAGAAGTACAAAATTAAAAGGCAAGCATAGGGGAACACAAATAGGAATACTATAATATAAAAACAAATAAGTGAGAACTAGCTTAGAAGTCCTCCATGAACAAATTCTTGTCTTCCCAATATTGATCATAAGGGGAGGGAGGCCAAGACTGAAGTGGAATGGCCACTATAGAAGCCCTAGGTGCCTCAATAACAACTAGAGCTAGGGATGAAGTCTCCTTGACATTCTTATCAAAGGGATCAATTGAGGCAAGTGTGAGGGATCATGTGAAGACCATTGTCAATGACAAAAATATCCTCAAGTAAATCGAACATACATGCCTTGTAAGATGTAGGAAATTCAACCCAAGACAAGACAAGAGGAGCCACATTTCTAACCTCTATGAAAGGAGTAGTGAAATATTTAGGAGACAGAGGATCCATCAAAGTATATTTGTGGCAACGAAACTCGGGCACAAGGCCGTGCTTAGAATTTATCTTAAAGGATGGAGGAGATACAATTTCATCCACTATAGAAAGCCTAAGAACTATAAGAAGTATAGGATGGTGATCAAGAGATGGTGTCGGAAGGGAAGACATGACTGTACTTAACACCACCTATGTATGCAAATTTTTTATGGGTTTAGGAATAGAGAGATATTAATAAGTTTGGTGATTAGTAGGGAGTCCTAAGAAGAAGAGATGAATACTTAGACCCACTTAGTGTGAGGCACAATAGTTACCCTTGGAGAAAAAGGAAGCAATACTGAAGATGTGACTACATGATAGATTGATGCAACAAGAGTTGGAGTAGGAAAAAGAGCAAGTCACATGAACAAAATAACCAATGACTTTGTCTCAACCTTTGTGGTCACCTCAAGATCCAAGACCCTATCCCATCGATGATTCTTACGCTCATGTGCAATTTGGTTTTGAGAAAGGTGAATATTAGGATGATATTCCTATAGGGTCTTAGAAATATTGTTCTCCATTGGGGAGGTTGTTGATGTTGTGACAAACAAAGAAGAGGACCTTTTTGATGAAGTAGGAGGTATCATCAATGACGTAGTTGTAGACTCAACCGCAAGTGCCCTTCCTTATTATTATCTACAAGAGGTTGGAGGATCATAGGGAACCATTAAATGTTGGAAGTAGGTACTAGAGGAGATGAAGAAGGCCATGACAACATCTTACCCTTTCTATAAATGGTAGGGAGAGGGATGTCCACTAGAATATGTATCTTGAATTAAGGATGTATCTTATAATTTGGCACCATCAATGCCTTTACCTTGTCTATACTAGGTGTATTTGCAAGAAACAAAGACACCAATGGAGGTTGTGAAGTACCCAATAAGTGAAAAGGCTTCCCCTAGGAACACTTTCCTTGGGCCACCATGTTGGAGATTTGCCAGTGGGCCAGTACTGACTGTATGTTTGTCATTGATGACAACATATGGAAAGTAGCATGCGTGGAAGTCTTATGCAGTAAGCTTTCAGTATATGTAGCATGGACATGATATTAGCATGAAATCATGGGTGTAGAGGTTAAATATGAGTACAGACAGTTATATAGCTAGCTTGTGTAGGCAGTATTCCTGACAAAGTAACATGCAGTGTTCTATGTATGGTTGTTCGTACAGTTATCATGGAGCCTTGTGTGCTTGGATATATGTTGAAGACATGTTAGTGATGTTTTAGTTATGGACGCATAGTCTGATATTCAGTAGAAGTGAAGTTATGCAGTCGCTATTCACCAGTAGCAGTTTCTTGTGTTTATTTAGAAGAGCCAACAAAGATTTTATTGGTTCCGAAGTTGCACCTATCTTTTGGGTATGTGCCCTTGGAGTTAAGCTTAGAGGAGAGTTATTGATGTTTGGTTAAGAGTGCATGAAGTAATTCAGCTTGAGGAGAAAGATCCAATTGTTTTGGTAGAGCCGACAGTGTGTAGCGTGCGTCTACAATTATCTTATTGAACAGGTCTCAGAATGTGTTGTGAGCATAGTAGAGCCGACAAAATGATTATCAAAATTTGTTATGGTGTCTCTAATATTATTTCAATGTGGTTCTAACAGGCCGACTTGATTATATCATTTAGAGGAAAGATATTTATAGGCAGTCATTTGTGATTGCTTGAGTGTGGTTCATGGTTGATTAAGTAGAGCAGAGCAGAGAGTGCGAAGTGTTGAACCATCAGAGGAAGGTCTATGTGACCAAGTAAAGTGTTTGTGCTATTCATTGGAACTGATCCAGACAGCGGGTCAAAGCGCAGTTCACCAAGATCCAGATATAGTGTGTATCTGTTATTCAGAAGGTTGTAGCCTTCACCCCTTTGAGTAGTGAGCTCTCAGACAGTGCGTCCTCTCCCCTAACAGGGACAATTTTAAAAGACTCCTAATAGGGTCTGACCCTTGACCAGGTCTACTGTACTAAATATATTGTAAATCAACTCCTAACAAGGTTAAGGATCTTCTAACAAGGATCATAATACACTAGTACAGAATATTAGTGGGTGTCAATTCCCACCAGGGTTTTTACCTATTTGGGTTTCCCTGTAAACAAAATATTGGTGTTGTGTTCATGTGTTCTTTCATTGTGTTTATGCTTTATGTTTAAGTATACTTAATTAAATAAAGAATTGAAACTTGTAGATAACTGATTCACCACCCCCCCCCCTCTTAGTTATCTCTTGGGACTATTCCTAACAATTGGTATCAGAGCCAAGTGCCTCGGAGAGAAATTTTAATAGCTTGAGGTTGATCAGATGGCATTCTTCAAGAAAGAAAGTCCTAATTTTGACGGAAAGAATTATCTTGATTGGAAGAACAAGATGGTGACTCATTTGCAGTGCATTGGTTTTGAAGTTTTTGATGTAACTATCAAAGCAACCAAAATTCTCACCCTAGAAGACCTTGCAAAGGATGATGCTAATGAAAGGAAAAAAGAATTGTTTCATCAAAATGTTATAGCTAAAGAAGCCCTTATCAGTGCCCTATTTGATAGTGAATTTTCAAAGATAAAGAAAGTAGACACCGCCCACAAGATATGGAAGCACCTAGAAGACATGTTTGAAGGTGACAAACAAGCAAAGGATGCATGCAGAAAAACATGGAAGAAAAGATACAATGCTTTAGAGATGCTGCTTGAAGAAAACATCAGAGCTTATAATCAAAGGATCAATGAAGCAGTTGTTGGAATCAAGAACAATGGTGGAGAGATCTCAGAGGAAGATATTATGGACAAGCTAATGACTACTCTCACTCCAGAATATGAAAACAAGATCAACATCCTTGATGAGACCATGCATCTTACATCTAATTTCAAGAGAGAGACCTTGATCAACAAAATCTCAGCTTTTGAGATTTTAAGATTGAAGTCAGAACCAAAGAGTGAGACAACCTTCAAAGCAACAGTTCATGGTAAGAAATCTGCAAACACTTCTGGTAATTTTGATGATGATGATGAAGAGAAAACTCTAGATGATTTCATTGCTATGATTGCTAAAAGAGAAAAGAAAGGAAAAGGAAAATATGAAGGTCAATTACCATTCAAGTGCTTTTCATGTAATAAGATCGGTCACTTTGCTTCTAAGTGTCCTACTAGAGCTAGAAAGTTCAAAAAGGATTACAAGCCCAAGTACTCTAAGGAATGTTACTATGCTAGAGATGGAGTTTCAGATGATGAATCAAGTGAAGAAGAAATTGGATTCATTTCTATTATAGAAAAAATGAATAATAAGACAAATCATAAAGATGAGAAAGAGGAACAAGAGCTAGCATTGATTTCCCAAGTAGATATAAGGACAGACTGGATTATAGATAGTGGTTGTTCACATCACATGACAGGTGATAAAAATATATTTGTTCATCTAGACAAATACAATGGTGGCATGGTTAGATTTGGAGACAACACTCCTAAACCAATAGTTGGTAGAGGAGCCATCACCTTGGATGGAAAGAATAGTACTAATGATGTTCTCTATGTTGATGGTTTGAAACATAACCTTCTCAGTGTTGGACAGTTACTTGGAAAAGGCTATCACTTGGAGTTTAAAGATGACAACTGCATTATTAACAACAAAGATGGTGTTATGATTGCATTAGGCTCAAAGACAAGAGGTAATGTTTTCCAACTCAATTCAAAAGCAAGTTGTTTTGTTGCTAAAGTTGATGATAGTTGGTTGTGGCATAAAAGACTATGTCATATCAATTTTGATAACATAGTAAAGATAAGAAATGTAAAGGCAGTAAGAGATCTACCTAGCTTAGCAAAGCCAGTTGATACTATATGCAAGGAATGTGTGATGGGAAAGCATTTGAGAAATTCATTCAGGAGCAAGCACAATTCAATAGAGAACAAGTTGGATCTGATTCATACTGACCTATGTGGTCCAACTCAAACAAGATCATACTATGGAGAAAGGTATTTCATTTTGTTTGTTGATGATTATACTAGGATGATGTGGGTTGTGTTCTTAAAGGATAAGTCAGAAGCATTTGAGAAGTTCAAAATATTCAAAGCTAAAGTTGAGAATGAATCTAGACTAAAGATAAAATGTTTGAGATCGGATAGAGGAGGAGAATTCACCTCTGACAAATTCTATGAGTACTGCGAAGAACATGGCATAAAGAGACAATTAAGTGCACCTAGAACCCCTCAGCAAAATGGAATTGCAGAGAGAAGGAATAGGATCATCCTTGATACAACGCGCACCATCATGATTGAAGGAAAATTTGCACACACCTATTGGATAGATGTGGTCAATACAACAGTCTACACCATCAATAGAATTCAATTAAGGCCTGCCGCTGACAAAAAACTATATGAGCTATGGTTTGGTAATGTCCCCATAGTAAAATACTTCAGAATCTTTGGAAGCAAGTGCTACATCAAGAGGGATGAAGCAGTAGGCAAGTTTGATGCAAGAAGTGATGAAGGTATTTTCCTTGGTTACTCTACTAAAAGTAAAGCTTATAGATGTTTCAATTTAAGATTGAAAAAGTTCATTGAAAGTGCTCATGTTAAGATTGATGAAAAGTTCATGGTTCAAGAAAGATATCATGATTACTCACCCATGATTGAAGAAGAACCCATACCCTCTTCTAGTGAGACAGTTATTGAAGAAATGTTTGACAGCATTGATGTGCTATTCAATGACCCTGAGACAAGTGAAGAAGAAACTCCTAAGGCTGATGAGTCAGCATCAACTAAGGTTCCAAAGTTTACATCTAAAAACCATTCCAAGAAAGACATCATTGGATATCAGAGTGGCAAAGTCTTAACAAGGTCACAACCAAAGAACTCAGCTAACAATGAAGCGGTATGTTTACTATCTCAGATTGAACCTTTAAGTGTTGAAGATGCTTGTAATGATTCAGATTGGCATGATGCTATGAAAGAACTTGATTAGATTATTAAGAATGACACTTGGGAACTAGTCCCAAGACCTAGTGATAAGAATGTGATTGGAACAAAGTGGATATTCATAAACAAGATGAATGAAGATGGTACATTAGTAAGAAACAAAGCAAGGTTAGTATGTAAAGGATATGCACAAAGAGAAGGCATTGATTATTCAGACACATTTGCACCTGTGAGAAGATTAGAAGCTATTAAGTTGTTTCTAGCTTATGCTACAGTCAAAAACTTCAAAGTTTATCAGATGGATGTCAAGTCAGCATTCCTGAATGGAGATTTGAAAGAAGAAGTATACATTGAGCAGCCAGAAGGATTCACCTTATCAGACAAACCTGATATGGTATGTAGATTGAAGAAGGCCCTCTATGAACTTAAGCAAGCCCCTAGAGCATGGTACGAAAGACTAGATGGATATCTACCAAAGATTGGATTCAAGAAAGGAGCAGTAGATTGTAATCTATTCATAAGAGAGACATCTAAAGATTTACTACTTGTAGCTATATTTATTGATGATATTATCTTTGAAGGTAATGACAAACTTAGTGCTAAATTTGCTAAGGAGATGCAAAATGAATTTGAGATGAGTATGATTGGTCCTATCAAATACTTTTTGGGATTGAATGTGCAGCAGACAGAGAAAGGTATTTTCATAAATCAGTCCAAGTATGTGAAGGAAATATTAAAGAAATTCAAGATGGATGATTGCAAGCTAGTAGGGACTCCCATGATTACTGGATGCAAGCTTACAAAAGAAGATGACTCACCAGTAGTAGATATAACATTGTACAAGTCTATGATTGGCAAACTTATTTATCTTACTCAGATTAGACCTGATATTTCCAATGTAGTTGGCATAGTTGGAAGATTTGCAATAGAGCCTAAACAAAGTCACCTCATGGCAGTAAAAAAGATATTCAGATACTTGCAAGACACTATAGACTATAGTCTATGGTATCCTAATTCAGAAAATGTTGAGCTTCATGTGTACACTGATGCAGATTGGGCAGGATGTGATGAAAGAAAGAGCACATCAAGTGGAGCAGTGTTTCTTGGTGATAGACTTGTCACTTGGACAAGCAAGAAACAAAATTGTATTTCTCAGTCAACAACAAAAGTGGAATATGTTGCAGTAACCTTAAATTGTTCTACAATTGTTTGGATCAAGCAGATGATAAAGGATTTTGGAATTCAGATTGATTATCCTATTGTTATTCACTGTGATAACACTAGCACTATCAATATGTCAAAGAACCCTGTGATGCATGCAAAAATAAAGCACATTGAGATCAAGTATTACTTCCTAAGAGAGAAAGTGGCAGAGAAAGAAGTCAAGCTGGACTATATGAGTACTAAGGATCAGTTGGCAGACATATTCACAAAGCCCTTGCCAAAGGATACTTTTGAGTATCTCAGGGAGAAGTTGGGAGTAATTCCCTTCCCTGATTCTGCTTAGAAGAAAGAAGGAAAGGCATCAGTCCTCAGGGACTGATGGAAGGTTGACTACTCTACCTCAAGGAGTAGTACCAGTGCTTAAAATGAATGGCGCCCTTTGCCATTGATGTCAAAGGGGGAGTAATATACAGAGTCATGAAAAATAGAAGTAAAAAAGAGTAATATACTAAGGGGGAGCAGTATTCAGTTATGACATTTGTCTAGTTGAGGAAATGGAGAATGTTATAAAAGAAATGTTCATTTGGGTTGGTGGTGGTTTTTCATTCCACATGTTTCCATCAATGCCAAAGGGGGAGATTGTTGGAGATTTTCCAGCAAGCCAGTACTGACTGTATGTTTGTCATTGATGACAACATATGGAAAGTAGCATGCATGGAAGTCTTATGCAGTAAGCTTTCAATATATGTAGCATGGACATGATATCATGGGCGCAAAGGTTAACTATGAGTACAGACAGTTATATAGCAGCTTGTGTTAGCAGTGTTCTTGATAGAGTAACAAGCAGTGTTTTGTGTATGATTGTCCGTACAGTTATCATGGAACCTTGCGCGCTTGGATATATGTTGAAGATAGGTTAGTGATGTTTTAGTTATGGATGCATAGTTTGATATTCAATAGAAGTGAAGTTATGCAGTCGCTATTTGCCAGTAGCAGTTTCCTATGTTTATTCAAAAGAGGCAACAGAGATTTTATTGGCTCTAGAGTTGCGCCTATCTTTTGGGTATGCGCCCTTGGAGTTAAGCTTAGAGGAGAGTTATTGATGTTTGGTTAAGAGCGCATGAAGTAATTCAGCTTGAGGAGAAAGATCTAGTTGTTTTGGTAGAGCCGACAGTGTGTAGCATGCATCTACAATTATCTTATTGAACAGGTCCCAGAATGTGTTGTGTGCATAGTAGAGCCAACAGAATGATTATCAAAGTTTGTTATGGTTTCTATAATATGATTTCAAGGTGGTTCTAATAGGCCGAATTGATTATATCATTTAGAGGAAAGATATTTATAGGTAGTCATTTGTGATTGCTTGAGTGTGGTTCATGGTTGATTAAGTAGAGAAGAGCAGAGAGTGCGAAGTGTTGAACCATCAGAGGAAGGTCTATGTGACCAAGTAAAGTGTTTGTGCTATTCATTGGAGCTGATCCAGATAGCAGGTCAAAGCGCAGTTCACCAAGATCTAGATATAGTGTGTATCTGTTATTCAAAAGGTTGTAGCCTTCGCCCCTTTGAGCGGTGAGCTCTCAGACAGTGCGTCCTCTCCCCTAACAGGGACAATTGTAAAAGACTCCTAGAAGAGTCCGACCCTTGACTAGGTCTACTGTACTAAATATATTGTAAAGCAACTCCTAACAGGGTTAAGGATCTTCTAACAATGATCATAATACACTAGTACAGAATATTAGTGGGTGTCAATTACCACCGGGGTTTTTACCTATTTGGGTTTCCCCATAACCAAAATATTGGTGTTGTGTTCATGTGTTCTTTCATTGTGTTTATGCTTTATGTTTAAGTATACTTAATTGGATAAAGAATTGAAACTTGTAGATAACTAATTCACCCGCACCCCCCCCCCCCCACCCCTCTCAGTTATCTCTTGGGACTATTCCTAACACACCAATGAATAAGGAACACAAAACAAAGCATGTTGGACAACACGAGTGGGCTAAGATGTAGGGACAAAAACAAAAGGGGCTACATGCACTACAAATGTGTAAGAAAGTTCCTTGACCTTAGATTTTTTATAAGCCTTGAACAACCAAGTGGAGTGGCACAAGAGATGCCTCTTGGGCAACCTACTATCTATAGTTTAGGAGCTCCTACCTATCCTTTAGATCTTTCTAGGGAAGAAGGGGCCTTCCCAGAGTAGGATAGAAATTATCCACAAAGAAGCCCTCATGGGATACCAAGGGCTAATATCTAGTGTCCTATATAGTGATATCACCCTTGTAGGAGAACTTACGGAATTTACGGACCACTAAGGGGACCACCCATATAGAGACTAGCTAGGGGATACCTAGATTTACTTATAAGATGTCATACTTAGGTATAAGAATCAAGGTCATAGAAACTTCCTTGAGTCCCATAAGGACTGTCAAGGTGGTAGACCCAAAGGGGGAATAAATAGCCCATTGTGATTTTGAATGGTTTCCTAAAACTCATCATATCAAGAACAATGGAACCCATTCATGAAAAGAACCTGCTTCATGATAACATCAATGTTGCACACATGATCAACCATCACACATCTTATAGTGTTTCTGTTGATCTATGTTGGGATGTACAAGGGAGAAGGCATTTTTTTGTAGGAAGCATTCAGAGGGGTAAATGATATCTTATTATTATGCATCCTTTGTTTGGGTTGCAAAATAGGAGTGATAATCACCATATTGACAAATGGGTTATAACTCAATGGAGGGGGAGATGATAATGTAGAATACTAGTTCACATGGGTTTCACCAAAATGTGGAGAAGGGAATTTACTACCCTCAAGGATTGATAAAATCACAAGGGACAAATCGACCCTTGTACCACCTCACTAAACTAGTGCTCTGGTGAGCTAGGGTGATCAAGAAGATTAATTAACTAGATTGACTTTAAAACTTAAATAAAGGGAAGATAAACTATGGAAATATAAATAACTCTAATGTATGAACAAATATAAATATTTGGAGTATTGAAACTAGCAAACCAAATAGTCAATACTGATTGATGGTCTCCATTAGCTCACTATCATGGACACCTATGTGAGTCTAGGACTATAGCACAAATATGGGTGCTAGTTTGGTGCGTGTGCATCTTGTACAAAAAAGTTACAAAGGTTGAAACTACAAATGTTAAGACCAACAAATAACTAAGTAGAGATATAACTAAGCTAATTGTGAATAATGAAAAGTAAAATTAATCTATAAAGTGACTATTCTAAAGCAAGGAGATAAGAAATAATTCCTTACAACTCATTTTGAGGGTATGCCACCTCAATCCACTTCGGGATCTTGCACACATGACAACAAGAAAAATGTTGGGGTTGCTTGTTTAAGAGGCCTATTGAAGTCAAACTTTTGTTTTGATGTTTCCACCTCCACTGATTACCAAATAGATAGATAGCTAATGGATAATCAATGAAATGATAAAATGATAGTAGATTCAAGATAATGATACAAAGACTATTGGTATGCTTATTCAAATAAAAGTGAGTGAGTGCAAAATAAGAGATAACTCCTCTACATAGCCAATAAGCCAAAGCTTGTTAGGATGAAGGTGAAAGTGTGTTGGTATGCAATGGAAATGGTGGAGAAGAAACATAGGATGACCAAAGAGTCATAAAAAATTTGAAAGTAGGGTGAAAGTAGTGTGAATGTCAAGAAATGGAAAGAGAGTTGCCAAGATGTCCAAGAGAGGGAAAGATAGAGCAAAAGTTGAAGTTTAAGAAACTCGGATGATTCCTGACGTTGGTGGGCAGTGGGAAGAAGCATTACACTAGCAATTATTACATCCCAACAACACCAACATGTCTGCAGATTTGTGGGACAAGTGTGTGCCTCATTGATATCTCTGTGGTGTGCAAACATCCTGAGCCAAATAGGCCGCATGATCAATGATTCAAACAAGGAAGATGACAACTAGAAGGATGGGGTGATGTGGAGGCTTGTGAGAAATTTCAATTTTTGGCTAAGGTGGAGGCATTATGCAATGAGGAATTAGGGGGGGGGGAGGGGGAATTTACGACACAACATAATGTAGATGAGACCACACACATCACATGATCCTTGTTCTACCAAGAAGAAGGTTATATCATAAAGTACCTAGCCCATAACATATATCATGGTAGGTAAGCTAACAAGTCCTAGTTGAATGTTTTATTACATGAGGATGAAATCATTAATACTTTTCTTAACATGCATGGAAAGGAGCATCATGAACATTTTGAACAAAGGTGAAAAGTGGATTTCTAAAAGAAGATGATAAATTCATTGTCAAAATAATAAGAAGAATTTAAAAAATACATAGATAAGTCAACCAAGCATTGTTACATTAGTTTCCTTTAATTTTTTTATAGAACTTTTTTTGTATTTGAGGAAAAAAATTGATATATTTTTACTATGAAAGTTTCTAGGAATGTGTTAAGTGTGAGTAATGGGTTGACCATAATGTAATGAACTACAACACCAAAGAAGAGGTGTTACACATTGGGTTCACCAAAATGTAATGAACATCAAGTAAGAATTTGTATAGAATACCAAGTTCATTCGAATGTAGTGGATGAAAAAACATAACTTCTACAAATGAAACCTCCCTTGAGAATTAACCTCATCCAATACACTCACGTAAACTAGTAATTTTAAGTTTATTTAAAATAATATTAGATTTCATAAATAAAATAATATAAATAACTAACTAAGAATGCTTAAAAGAAATAGACTAGTGAAAATATAACAAAAACACAAACAAAAACTAAAACAAAAAAACTTTTTATTATAAAAATGGAAAATATAGACAAAAAGAACTCGTGGTTGAAATTTGATGGTCTCACCCAAGGACAATAGTGTGTCACATAGATGTCTATGCGTAGTGTTGTCATCTATACAAATCACAAACAAAAAGATATTGAGGAAGTGTGAAAACCCCACTTTTTAACTTACATAATAGGCAAGATCCCAAAAACAAGAAACATGCCAATAAAAGTTGTACAAGCCAAATAAGTCAAAGAAATAAACTAAGGTTTTAAATGATTGAATAAAATAATGAAAATAAATTTACAAAATAAAGATACACTTTCAAACCTGCATTTGAGTGCTCCTCCCATGAAGAAGATGAATACTATTTGGAGGTTGTTTAGAGGCTTGCTATATAGTTAAGCCACTATTTTGACCTCCATGAACAACCAAGATAATTAGATAAAAATTAAAATGTTTTCTTATTCAAAGTGTATATAGATGTAAGAAAAATGATAAAATAAAATGTATTAAAAGGGATGCAATAATCCCAAGGTATTTAGGGGCATGAAAGAAGAAGTGCTTGTAAAGTCAAAGAGAGCAATAGAGTTGAGTGACAATATTATAAAAGTGTTGTAGCAAGTTTAACAAGCTATAAAAAGTTGTGTGTGAGTGCAAGAGAGCTAAGAGAGATATAATTTTAAAAAAATGAAAGATGTATTTTAGAAATGATAAGAGGGAAAAGGAAGGTAATTTTGAGCTATTTTCATTAACATAAGAAGGTGACAAGTGAAAAATGTTTGAATGTAGCCTCCAATCAATAAATTATCTTGAGATACTAGCACTACGTGTAGGCATCTTCACTAAGCACTAGTATCCAATTAAATTAAAAAAATAGTGTTAAAAAGGATAAACATAATGCTAACATAGAAGTGACACAAAAAGGTGACCAATGAAAAGGAGGCATGAGAGCCTTGAGAAGGAAAAAAGATGATGCATGGTTTGAAACGAGCTTACAAAAATACTAAAGGTATAGACACCAAAGTAAACACTAGGTGAAATTGCATAAGTATGCAATTTACAACACTACAAGTACTTCAACAAGTCTTTAAAGCTAGGACCCATCCATCATTCATCATCAATGCATCTTTGTATTTTATCATACATGTAGGTTGCACTTAAAGGAGGTGTTGGTGTGAAAAAGACATATCCCCTAACTAATTCTCATCAGATCCCATTAGCACCAACATATTTAAATTTACTTAGGTCACTTGCTTTTGTGTTTTAAGTCATAAGATTAAGACATGTCATAATCTAATTTAACCTTATATGAGATTTCATATGTGTGTGTATAACAAGGGTTCATGGACAAGTATGAGGATTCAAACATCAACTCCATTACTATTGTTTTATGAAGGCTCACAAAATAGTACCATCCATGTAGGCTTACCAACATGTTGCCTTGTGGATTGATTATTTCAAGTCTAATCGGGTGTAATATTTGTTTTGAAGATGTTAATTCTCAATCTCATTAATAAGATGACTTATATCCAATTACACTTTTAGTGAAATTTGTCTTTTTAATGCTTACCTAACTAAAAGACTTTTGGCATAATTTGCATATGATAGGATGGTTTCTTTAGTAGTTTAATAATATCTATTAGAAGAATATTTTTTTCAGTTATAACTATTTTTTTATGACCATCACCATTTTTCTGTTTTATAATTAAAACTATATAATTATACTTGTAGCCTAAATCCTCATAAATACTAAAATATTATTTTCAAAACTTAAAATACATCCCAAATATTAATTTATGGTCTAGATTCATCCTTTTTACAGTGTAAATTCTTTTGTTTGTTGGTTCAATATCATTGATAATATCTCATAAAACACAGATAAGAAAGATTACTTAGAACCTGTCATTAGATTTCCCCTTAAAACCTTTGCTTTTTCAATCATCTCAATTTTAGTCTCCCTCTAAATTTCGCCCATATTCCACTCAGATGTCTGATAGTTAAAATCACTGCCCTACTAAATTACTAATGCTGGAATTTTAATCAGGAGAAAGATGTCTAAAAAAGATTATACTGAACAAAACATAAAAAGTCCAAATTAAATTCAAACAGGTTTAACAAAATATTTAAAATTTTCAACAATATCTATTTAAATAATTAGATAAACAACTACATAGGAATATTGTAAGATGATATAGAGTGCAATGTGGCTCTGCTAGATATATATGGAAACAGCTTGGATGCTGCTAATATTACCTCAACAACAAAAAAATTACGAGCTAAAAATACATGAAAGTTAATCTTGTTACAAGATTATTTTTAATTTGATACAATATAGGGACTAAAAGTTTTGAGATCTTTTCTGATATTTGCTGTCAATCCCACACCACCTTGTAAACTGAACTCATGCGAATCCTGGAGCTAAGAAAAAGTCTGTGAAAGAATTGACAAACCAAGAAATGATTGAGAGTGCCCACTCACTCTGGTGACTACTGGAACAATATGATCATGACAACAATTGGACGAACCTCTGAAACTATCCAATGGATTGACATTTCAGATTTCCTACAAATATTGAAAATGGCCACTTAAATATATAACACTGAATTGTTATCCAATGGATCAACATATTCAGATTTCCTACAAATATTGGAAATGCCCACTTGAATATATAACACTGAAAAGTTATCCAATGGATCAACATATTCAGATTTCCTACAAATATAGAAAATGCTCACTTGATTCTGTAACACTGAAATGTTATCCAATGGATCAACATATTCAGATTTCCTACAAATATAGAAAATGCTCACTTCATTCTGTAACACTGAAATGTTGGTTATGTGAAAAAATGGTTAAAAAGATATCTTTAAATGCAGAGATGCGATATCACCGATTAATGCTGCTGGCACTCCTCTGCAATGTCACCCACTCCTTGACATTCTTGAGAAAAGGCAACCCCCCTGCAGTGAAAAACAATCATAATATACTACATAGGATAGACATGAAAGAAAACAAAGAAAAAGAAAAACTAGCCGTTTAGAAATACTAGCCCCCACCTGTGACAGTGTGAAGCTTCTCTTTATGGGATGATCTGGTAGGCGTAAATGACCAGCTATTTCTTAGAAATCCAGTTGATTCCTTCATCCCCTTGTCTTTTTCCTCTCCTTCTTTGACATTGTCACTGTTCTCCTTTCTCTGCAATTTAATTTTCTGCTTCTTGAGTTTATCTTTTGATGGAGTTGTATAGAGCATTTCTTTTAATGAAACTGTACTCTTTTCATGCCTGCTAGAGCTGTTGAGTGCAGAATTGATGGAAATAGGCCTGAGATGTCTTTCTTTTGTAGAGTTGAGTGGGTTATTACACTTCTGAACATGGCGTCCACGTTGCATTTCATTTACTGAAATGTTTTCCATAATGGGATTTGATTGCATATTATGATCCTCCATCCGTTTAGCACTTTGTTTCCTGACGTCTTCTGCAGATGAAGCTAAAATTCCTGACAACTTCCTCATCCTGTGACCCTCCCCTGCTTCTGACGTCACACCACTTTCGTTACCAATATCCCCAACCTGAGGAACAGACTGGGGATGAAGTATAACAGAGCTAATCTTCTTGGGAAGCTGGACTAATGCTTTAATGTGCTGCTTTGACAGCCGAGAAACCTTGCCCTCTGCAGATGGATCACAACTGGCCATAGAGTGCCTTCTGACCAAGTAATCTTGCTTTTGGGAAGATGAAACAAACCTGAGACTCTCGCTTTTCTCGAGGCCAGGGGTTGCTTCAAATTTTGTTTTTGTATCAAATTCCGAAGGGGTTTGGGGACTACCGGGCGTGGAAGCTTTGGTAACATGAAATTTCTTGAGTGTTCTGTTCAGCAGTGAAGACATTGGTGATTGTTTTATTGACTTTGAAGCGCTGGGTTGGTAAGCCGCAGAGAATGATGAAGATTTTCTGACTGTTGGAGAGTCGGCAACCTTGCAAAACCCCGAATGCTCTTCTTTATTGCAAGGGTAATCTGTAATTCTTAGAGATTTCAGATCCTTGGCAGAAGGTAGTGAGTTCCTTTTCATGGAGGCATTTGTGCTTTTGGCCTCTGGATTATTCTCCAAGGGGGAAGAAACAAAAGCTGGATTAGGAAACATTACTGCCTTAGTAGAACTTGAACGAGACATCCATGAAAATGATGAAGATTTTCTCACTGTTGGAGAGTCGGCAACCATGTGAACCCCAGAATGCTCTTCTTTATTGCAGGGGTGATCGGTAATTCTTAAAGATTTCAGTTCCTTGACAGAAGGTAGTGAGTTCCTTTTCATGGAGGCCTTTGTGCTTTTGTCCTGTCGATTATTCCTAAAGGGAGAAGAAACAAAAGCTGGATTAGGAGACATTATTGTCTTAGTAGAACTTGAACGAGGAATCCATGAAAATGATGAGGATTTTCTCACTGTAGGAGAATCGGCAACCATGCGAACCCCAGAATGCTCTTCTTTAATGCAAGGGTAATCAGTAATTCTTAAAGATTTCAGATCCTTGCCAGAAGGTAGGGAATTCCTTTTCATGGAGGCATTTGTACTTTTGAGCTCTTGATTATTCTTCAAGGGGGAAGGAACAAAAGCTGAATTAGGAAACACTATTGCCTTAGTAGAACTTGAACGAGACATCCTTGAAAATGATGAAGATTTTCTCACTGTTGGAGAGTCGGCAACCATGCAAACCCCAGAATGCTCTTCTTTATTGCAAGGGTAATTGGTAATTCTTAAAGATTTCAGTTCCTTGACAGAAGGTAGGGAATTCCTTTTCATGGAGGCATTTGTACTTTTGACCTCTTGATTATTCTTCAAGGGGGAAGGAACAAAAGCTGAATTAGGAAACATTACTGCCTTAGTAGAACTTGAACGAGACATCCATGAATTACGTGCAGGTTTAATCTGTTCCACTTTTACAAGTGGCTTTGCAGAAGTAGTTTTCTCCTTGATCAACCTATCTGGAGATGAGCAAAGCGAAACAGGTAGAGACGACGGAAAGTTTTTTGCTCTTTCTTGCTTTTTAACTTGATCAGAACCCCGGAAGCTCATCTGTCTTTGAAATCTTGTGTTTGGATTAGGTGATTCTGCCTTTACCCTTGGAGCATATTCTTCCTTTTCAATCTTTCTATGGTATTTTAAGGTTGAACTGTCCTTGTATATTACTTTGAAACTGTGTACTGGATTTTCTGGAGGGTTGGACTCAAATGTCTGCAATCCAGCCTTTTCTCCGAAGTCAGTATGTTGCCTTTCAGTTTCATTGAGGAATTGTTTGACATTGGAATGATTACTAGATTCATTCTGCTTGTCATCCATTGGTTTTCGATTCAAATTGTTCCTTGCAGATGTAGGAGGTTCTGTAGGCTTATCTTCAATTGAATTTGAAACAAGATGAGCTACTTCTTTGGTCAAATTGCTAGCTTCCATAATTTCACCAACTGCCTGCTGGATGAGGAACGCCGGTGTTGACCATCGTCTCCATTCTCCTGTCATGTTATGATATCAGGAG
This sequence comes from Chamaecyparis obtusa, assembly GCA_027943335.1. Classification (NCBI taxonomy): domain Eukaryota; kingdom Viridiplantae; phylum Streptophyta; class Pinopsida; order Cupressales; family Cupressaceae; genus Chamaecyparis; species Chamaecyparis obtusa. The sequence continues at coordinate 1,247,933 of BSBK01002382.1, forward strand.
CTTCTTCAAGTTTGTGCGGGACAAAACCTAAGAAACCTATACTATCATACCAAAAAAAATAACAATAATGCATCTGCATTTTGAGATGAAAGATAAGTTAATCTTACTGTAACAAACAAACAAAAAGGTTGGCATTTGTTGCTTCTGGTGAAAATTTTGAATTGATGTTTTGAATCCAAAAAAAGAGTGGGAACATTGTTAGAAACACGGAAAAAATTAGGCCAATTGCAAACACTGGAAAATTTTTCAATCATGAATCTAACAAAAGAATAAGTGTAGAGACAAAATAGCAGTAAAAATGTTTTCTAATCTATGCCAGTATAATTAAAGAAAATGCCAACGAGATAAGTAGATTATAATTCAAAATGGGTAAAATAGGGCTTTAATTATATACCTTGCATACCATGTAATTTGCAAAAGTTGAGAAAAATAAGGGGAGGAGATCAAAGGAGTGTTGAAAATAAGATAATGTTTGTTCTACACTAACTTGCAGTCAAGTTTTGTTTGCTAATTGCAAGGTATGGAAGCAGATGTGCAAAATTCACGTATTTGCCAGATACAGGAACTAAAAAGCTGAGGAGGTACAGATAGCAGTAAGAAATTGGAATCACAACTCCAGAGTACAACACAGGTAAAGCCAAACAGCAGCATTTCCAAACCTATAATTTGCAATACTTTTGACCTGTTCTTTTCAAACTAGTAACTAAATACCATGATGAAAAAAACTAAATACAGGAACGCAATTGAAGCACCTTACCATTAGAGCTCGAACGTCTGAGACTGGATGATCTAACAATTTGTTGACCTGCAAAGCATTTGAATAGACCTGCCATCAGTAACTTCTGAAAGCCAACTGTTGTTGGCTATCTTTTATATGGAACTTATAATAAGAAAGCATTGTAGGCTGATCAACCTCACCCTAATTTCTACATATTAATAAATCACGTTCCATGAAAAATGAACACCCTGCAAGCATCCCTGTTTGAATTAGCCCCAATAAATTTGGAATTGCCTGATCTGTTTTACACTGTTCCAAAGCCACTAAACATAGGACAGAGTATCAAGGAATTGAATGCAATCAGGATTACTAAGGACCCACATTTTGGTCACTGCCCTAACTAGCCTACTAGACATGTACTAGGTGCTTGAGCTCAGCAAAGACTATTGATGAACCTATAACTAATAGAACTGCAGAGTGATTGAGTTGGAAGAAGACATGCTACATCCCAGACTACAAAGTGCCCAACAGCTCAAATAGTAAAGCAACCCAGCATCCTGAGCATGGTCATGGGAAAAGTCCTAGGTTTGAGTCCTAGCTTGTCCAGCTGAGTATCCTTGATGATTCAAAATTGTCACCTTTAAACCTGGATTTGTGGTCTTTGAGGCTGATAAAGTAATGAATGTAAGGGTAGTAATGTTCAAGGCAAAATTAAGATCTTGCACACGTGAACAATCAGATTTGTAAAGATAAAAAGCATATTTTAGGACTTGGTTGGCGGTAGAGGTTTTGTACACTTAAAGACGAGTACAAGGCAGTGTCATGCAATCTCTTTTATCTTTCTTATATAAATGTGTTAATGTAGGGGAGAAGTTGACCAGAGTGAGGATGTTTAGAAACAGTACACACTTGAGGCCTCTAAGAGGAGAAGTAGCTCAGTGCAAGATTAACTCAGCAGCAACTTGCAGATCTCAGGTTCCACTGCTAGCTGATCCATTGAAATTTCTGAGTCAGAATAGTACCCCAAGTGGAGAAGTGTGTCTTGAGATGTGTTAGAAGAAAACAAACCATATTCTGAATCGTAAATCAGCTAGTAGCTCAAATGGTAGACCATCTCAGCATACTGAGCATAGTCATGGAAGTTCCTAGGTTGAAATCATAGATGGGCCATGAAAATAACATGTTCAGTGAACCCTGATCAAGACTTGCTTTCTGGAAGGAGTCACTAAATAAGCAAAAGTGGAATGAAAACATTCAGCAGGTCACAAAAAGAAGAGGATCAAAGTGACCTTGCTAGTTCCTTTATTCACCATCATAGTCAATCCTTTCATCCCTAGGGAATTTTCTTTTTTGTTTACCCCTAAGCAGAAGTGAAATGCAAACACTGAGAGGTCACGAAGAGAAACACTCAAATTACTCATACCGTTGTCTGGGTTAGTCTCTTCATCCACAATCATAGCCAACTCCTTCATCCTTAGGGATTCTTGCTTGCACCTTAGGCTTGTCCGCAGGTACCCTCTGGTACTTCTTGGACTCAAAACAACTCCTCCACATAATATAGAGCCTCCAGCAATAGTGCATTGAATCTCTTGGAGCCGAGCCATGGCTTGATCCACCTGCAAGTCAAAGCAAGCATCCTCCAATGCTGACTAAAAAATTGACACCATATAAAGAAAAAGTAACCTCCCCAGATCTGGGAGAGACAATTAAAAAATAGAGAGAAGTGACAATCAATTGATTCAAAATGAATGAAATAAGGAAAACTAAGAAATCTGCCTGTCCAGCTACAAAATCCTTCTAAATGTTACCAAAATTCAGAAACAAGAACCAAAAAAAAGCTCTCTGTGTTGCCAAAATTCAGAAACCAGGGAAAAAATAATGATAGTTCATCAAGGCTTTCAGTACCCACAACACAACCCCCATACACAAGACATAAAAATCATTTGAATTCCTAGAATATGAAAACAGTCTTGTTCCATCTCTTGCATGACAAGAAATTTTATTATTTACTGGACATCTAAGATAAATAAATCCTTGTTTGTCAAATGGGATGAACTCAAGCGATAAATTATCCAGGTTTACAGAGTGAGAGGACACCCGTGTTCAAATCCCCAGGAGACATTCTCATGTTTTATCTGCAAATGTGGAATAGCAAATTTTATTATCATATACTTATGGAGACCAGGCGCAAGAACTTGATCAATTTAACAGAAGACATACCTGCGTAGTGCGTAGTGGCGTCTAACAAATACGGCCTGCAAAGAGATTAGGGTAAAGACAAGTCCTGTGTAATTTAGCTAAATTTGACGAAATATATAGCCCAAGATTCTGGAATCTAAGCCTAAATGCAGCCTGTAAGGAGAATTTATCAATTATATTGGGGAAATTAGATGGAAGAGACATTTACAGGTACAGCCCTCAAGGGCATTTTAGCAATTACACTGGATGACTTTTACAAATGAGATGCCTTGGAGTAGTGGCATCTAAGCCGAAGTACAGTCCAAAAATGTAATTCACCAATTATAAACTCTGAAAAATTTTAGAAGAGGAAGAAGATGTGGCAAAGAAATCACAGTCTGTAAAGTAAAAATTATGTGAAATTGACCAGCAAATGGAACTCAAATAATGGAAATAAGGTTTTTTGTTCAGTACCTTCCTGAGAGTGTCTTGAACAGGCGGAGGTTGAGGCTGAGGTTGATTCCCCATCAGAGAAATTCTAAATACTTATGTTTTCTGCAGTTATACACTTCACAGATTACAAATAAGAATATTCACTCTCGTCCTCTTTCTCCTCTTCTTCTTCATTGTAGGAAAGTAAGACAGAAGGTTGCATCCATTTCCAATTCCAGCAAGCAGATTGTCATATCCTTTAATCTCAACTTCCTGCGATTTGGGTATGAAATTCCCTAATTCATGTTTCTTAGATATAATCATTTGAGGAATTTAAATTCAAATGCAACTCAAACGGATAGAAAACCCCACTGTGTATGTTAATGCGAGGCACGATCTGTCACTCTTATCTCGTTTAAGTCGGGACTCGTTGGCATACTAATGATGATGATGGATCTACTATGCATGATTTTTTTTTGACGGGTAACAATGAATTAGGATCAGGCATTTGAACAAATCTAATTTTATGTATCTACGAACTAGAACCCACGTAGGAATCATTGACCGGGCCATTCAAAAAGGTCCACAGTTCTCCTCCAAAACTGTTTTAATGAAGCTGGCACGAGTTTATTGGCGAATCTTGATCCGTATGAAGTAACGGTTGGAAAACTGCAACGTCTTTTACTATTTATAAATGATATAATATTATTGATATTTAAATTTATTTTATCATGTTTAATATTTTTTATACATTTTTAAATTATTATGCTCATTGTAGCGTATGTGTGTTAGTCCTATTGTGTTGTTGCTGACATTAAAAGTCATTGATGTCAAAACCTCCATACTGACACTCTAGCGGTATTGGTTCGCTGTTGGTAGTTTTGGTTTTGTACTTGTCGATTATAGGTTTTGCAACACGAGTTTCAAATATGCACATGACAGGTTCAATATGAATAATTTTGGTGTTTCTTGGCAAGTGTACAATGTTCTACTCACGGTCTATTTGTGTTGGTGCAGTTGTATGCTTTTGTTGTTCAATATTACATAGTGCATTCTATCTGTTGCTGGTATACCTGTCATCTGGACAATGGTGTATTCATCAGATGTTTATCAGCTTGGTGGTTTCGAATGTTATCATGGTTCATCTTTTGGACTTGGTTGTGGCATTCAGTTGGCTTCAGCAAAATGGAACATGAATTACCTTAAGCCCGACCTATCTGTGGGTTGTATCGCAGTGTGTTGATTAAGGATTCTTATGTATGTCCTAGATTTAGGATTGATGCTTTGTATTAAATGTAAATCTAATATCTATTGCATCGGGGTTGTCATACATTTGGTGTTAAGTTGACTTATGTAAGATCGGATACCGATATAAATAAAGAAGAAGATCTTTGTATCTGAGTGTGGAGTGTGTGGTGAATGTGGTGAAAAGTATAGCGCAAACTTGTGGCGGTATTGTATGTGAGCAATGTTACCTGAGGTAGAAAAATGAAGATCTTGTCAAAATTACATACGGACAATGTAATGGATCAACCTATTGGTGATCTACTGATGGTTGTGGTGACATAGTTTAATTGTTGAATTGTTCATGCATTCCCATATGCAAGTTTATCAGTTTATATTTCATTGTATCTATCTTTTATATTGCCAATCGGACTTTTTCATATTTAAGGGTAGTTATCCCGATTGGCAGTGAGCCCTACTTGTAGTGAGCACTACCTACAATGAGCACAACTGACAGTGAACCTTTCTACAAATCACCTTAACCAGTGTCACCTTAAACAATGTTTACATTTCGTGAGAATTAGCTTCTCCGTGGTTTTTCCTAAGTTGGGGTTTCCACGTAAATCTTGGTGTTCTTTGTGTCGATGATCATGTGTTTACATGTTTACACTTGATGCATGATAGGTAAGGAGAATCCAATTAAGGACAATCCAAACAAGCAACCAAAACACCCACAACAGAATAACACAACAATATAATGATTCAATAGTATTTTCATTAACATGCCCGACTGTAAGGCCTTCCGGGTTAGGGCCAAATACAATCAAAGTATTTTTGCAACCTCTCAACTAGTCCAGTTTTGAAACAAATCAACAACTGATGGAAACCCTAAGGCAGATCTGAACTTGAGCTCGCAAGTCTCCAAGCAATCTCCTTGTCTACAAGCAAACAACCACTAGCTCTGCTATTACAATTATCAAATAACAATATGATCTTCAAGATCTCGCAGGATCCAAGTCTATCAGATCTACCTTAATCTGCTTCTGACTCCCAAAAACTAACTCCAACTGCCTCCTAAACATCTACCCAAACACTCCTTAAATACATTTCCTCAACCACAATTCAGCTGGAAGAAACAATTAACTCCTAAGCCAAGTCGACTTCTACTACAAACAAATATTAAATGCAACAACAGTTGGTTCTCAAACAGCTTTACAATTATTTAATTATCCATGTCGACCTCTAGATCTACCTAGGAGACTGCAACAAAAGCTCCCAATAATAAATACACCAAGTTGGCCAACCAAATCTTCAAGAACTCCAGTCGGTAAACCAAAACTACCAAGCGCCAGAGAAACAACCGAGCACCAGTGAAACAACCGACCATGCCAAGCATCACCAAGCAACATAGGCATCATCAAGCAAGCACATCGACCGAGCACCACAGGCATCACCGAGTACAAGTTCCACCAAGCACAAGAGGTTTCATTGAGTTCCTTCAGCGACCGAGCTTCCTTCAATAATCAAGACCGTTAGTTAAAGCTGCAACCGCCTAACACAGAGCCAAAATAACAAACCACCATGCAGATATGTCGAATACCCCAAAATGCCCTTGCATCAGACACCCCAGGTTTGAAAAGATGTTCTCATAGGCTGGAAGAACATCTTTCGGGATTCAGCACATAAACCCCGAACTAGTTCTTCACATACAAGTCCTTCAACTCTTCACCTTGCATACTCTTCCACTTCTATTTTCTCTGTCTTTTCAAGTCTTTCCTTGATAACACACATGTCTCTTCTCCATACTGATCATCCATCCTCTCAGGATCTGACAACTCAACGTGGCTACCAATACCCAGGCTTCTCCTACCGAGTTTGCATCCATCAAAGGCATTAGGGAAAACTTCCTGTCATCCTTCTCAATAATAAACACATTCTTCACACAATCATACATAGCTCTGCAATCATATTGCCAAGGTCTACCGAGCAATATATGACAACTATTCATCTCCACAATATCACACAACACAAGATCCTTATATTGGCCAATCTGAAAATCAATAAAGCACTGCTCCCTTACTTCCAGAGCATGAACATCTTGTAACCAGCCAATCCTATAAGGATAAGGATGCTTCATTCTCTTCAAACCAAGTTTCTGAACCATGTCCTCAGCAACAAGGTTATCAGTACTACCACTATCAACAATTACATCACAAAGTTTACCTCTAGACTTGCACCGAGTTTTGAACAAGTTACCCTCTGACAAGGTTCCTCCTTTGCACTAAGTAATGTTCTCCGAACTAGCAAGTTCTCAGATTCAGGTTCATTTTGAATGTTCTCATTTACCACAACATTCCTTCTATCACCAAACTTCTTCTGTGTACACTCAAAAGATTGGTGTCCTTCACCACAATTATAACAAGTACCTTTAAAGATAACTCTACCTGTCTTCTTCTTCGGTTCCACAGGTTTCAGTTCATCTTCTGCAGTTGATTTATCCTTCACCGAGTGATCAATCTTTTCCTTCCCTCGGGGATTACTATGTTGTTTCCTTTTCAACTTATCTTCTGCCTTCACAGCATACTGATAAGCATCTTCAACAGAATCAATCTTCAACATACCAATCTCATCCTGAATATTGAATCTCAAACCATTCACATACCGAGCTACCTTTTCCTTTCCAATTTCTCTGTGTCCAGACCGAATAGTAAGTTTGTAGAACTCCTTAGTATAATCTTCAACAGCCAAGTCTTTTTACTTTAGATTCTACAACTTCTTAAACAAGCCACGCTCATAGTCAACAGGTATGAACTTAGCTTTCAATTTAGTCACCATCAACCTCCATCGATTTCTCTTCATTTCACCTTCATCTTCTCTATCTCTTTGTAATTCTTTCCACCAAAGAGCAGCATGTCCTTTCAACTTAGTCTGTGCCAATCTTACTCAAAGAGGATCTTCAATTTCTTCAAGCTCAAAGAAGTCTTCTAATTCACCAATCTAATCAATCAAGTCCTCAGGTTTCAAAGTACCAGAAAAATTAGAAACTTCCATTTGGTAACTAGTACTTAACTGAGCTCTAGATCTCTGCAACCGACCAGTTTTGTCTTCACCAGATCTATCTCTTCAGTCATCACCACTAGATCCAGTAGCTTCAAAGGCTTCAACAACTTCCTCATAACCATCATCAGTACCAAAAATCCTCAGCATACCAACAATAGCTCTTATGACCTCAGCGATCATGTCATTCTTCATCAATTCCATCTTAGATCTGAAATCAACTTTAACTTTCTTTATAATCTTCGATTCCACGACATCACAGGGTGATCCCACGAAGTTGTGTCCCACTTTTAGGGACGAACAAAATCGTGAAGTTGTGGAAATTTTTTTTTTTGGCGCCTTCGTATGAAGTAAGTACTTCACGCAAAATGGTGGAGCCACTTCGCACGAAGTACCCCAAACAAGGGTCTTCACGTGAAGACCCCTACAAGAGGGTCTTCGTGTGAAGACCCCTACGAGAGGGTCTTCGTGTGAAGAGGGGCTTCGTACGAAGCCCCTTTGGACTAGATTTTTTTATAAATTTCTAGCATTTTTTGTTTTTTAACATCATTATCACTGACACTGTTTGTGGACCCCAGGCCTTGGAGCGAAGTACCTCAGCACGCCAACGCCTCCTGAGCTTCTTCGACGTCTTCAGTTCCTTAGCAATATTAGGTACATGCATTTTTCTCATTTTTTATTGTAAATAATATGTTTTATATTTATTTTAGTTAGTTATTTGTTTTAAATAATTTTTAATTTGTAGAAATGTTAGAAATTTGTAGTTAAATATTATCTAATATGTTAGAAATTAATAGTAGAATGTTAGAAAATTGTAATTAAATATTAGAAAATGATAGAAACATTAAAAATCGTAGTATAAATGTTAAAATATGTTAGAAAATGGTAGAAAATTGTAGTAGTTTGTTAGCAACTGTTAGAAATTATTTACAAAACATTATAAACCGTAGTAGAAATGTTAGAAAATGTTAGAAAACATTAAGATTAAAGTTAGAATATGTTAAATTTTAAGTTTAAAGTTAAAAATGTTAAATTTTAAGTTTAAAGTTGTAAATATTAGGAATCTCTCTCTCTCACATGTACACGCATTTTTAGTAAATATTAAAGTTAGTTATTTGTTTTAAATAATTTTTAGTTTGTAAAAATCTTAGGAAATTATAGTTAAATTTTTTAAAATGATCTAGTAGTATGTTAGAAAATGTTAAAAAATTGTAGTGCAGTAAGTTTCTAGGACCCTTATTCCTCCTTTAGGACATATTAAGACACTTAGGATCCCTTAGGAATCTCAAGATCTTATAATACATATTAGGATGTCCTATGACCCATTGATGTACATGTTAGGTTCCATTAATACATGCAAGGACTCATTGTTCCCCCCAAGGCTCCTTAAGACATTCTAGGATGAATTAATGTAACCTATGATCTCTTAGGACCTATTATGAGGCCTACAACCCCTTAAAACATTCTAGGACCATTGCATATCGCTTATGACATCTTACTTGACACATAGGACCCCTTAGGACCCATACGACCCATTATTATATCTTAAAATGTCCTAGGACATATTCATCTATCTTAGCTTCTGTTAATACATATGTGAACCCATCGTTGCCCGCAAGAACCCTTAAGACATACTAGTATCAATTAATGTAACTGATGAAGAGTGCTCCCCTTAATACCACAAACACATAACAAAAATAGAGAAACAACAACAATATGTAAGAACAGAAAATGGGCTTCTTATTATCTCCACAAATGTGGAATTACAAACTTTCAGAATTACAATATGCAAAGCCACTTGGGCATTCCCTTACAATATTCTGTAGGACAAAGCCTCGAATAAATACCCCGATCTACTACCTAAAACTGCCTAGACAACACTACGGGCCTTCTTTATATAGGCAATTTCCACCGCCTGAGAAGGTTCCAAAAATTTAGCCCTTAAGGCCGACTATACATAGAATTATTTTATTTTCTAAATTTTTACAATAGGGTCGGCTCAAAAGAAATACAAAATATGCTTTTAGGTCGCCCAACTTCCAGAGGCCATAACTTTTTAACCGTAGCTCTGTTTTTCTATTGTAACCACTTTTCGAAAATGTCATGACGAGATCTACAGTGCTTGATATGTGCAAGCACTAGTCAGCTGGGGGTCGATCGTGATCCGGAGCCTCTAAGGCCTTCAAAATTGACCTAAAAGATTTCATACCCAAAAACTTCAATAACTTCACCAATACTGATGATGTGGCAATGAAACTCAACTGGTAGGCTAAAATGACTAGGATGAACCTCCAATTGTGAAATCAAAACATTCTGAGATCATATGATAGCAGCTCTACACAAGATAGCCCTTGTTGAAAAGCAAACATAAATATTTTTGGGTGATGCAAGATTGCTCTTACACCCAGGATGCTCCTGCATCAAACACCCGAGGCAATTTGAGAAGTGATCCTATCACGACTCAGGTGTGCAGAGGAAAACCAAGACGGTTAACCTCCTCCTTTGTTAGCCATGATGAATTTTCAACAGGTCATCCTTTCCATTTGACCAAATACTCTTCATATGTCCTGTTCCTTCTGCTTATGCCAACACGACTATCCAGTATGTCTTCAATCTCCTTGATATCTGAATTGGTTGCTAGAATACTCCATTGTGCTGCTGTAACCTCATCTTCAACACCTCCTTCATGATACTCTGTCAGATCTAAAATATTAAATACAAGTGAAATATTCAGCTCAGTAGGCAACTCGACCTCATATGCATTTCTTGAATCATGCTTCTTCAGTATCTTACATAGCCCAAACTTCTTCATTTTCAACTTGTTATATGTACCAACCGAAAATCACTCCTTTTGCAAATGAACCATGACTTCATCTCCAACCTGAAACTCCTTATGCCTCCTTTTCTCATCTTCCTTAGCCTTATACTGTGCATTCATCTTAGTAATATGCTTCCTCACCTCCTCATGGATGTTCTTCAAATGTTCTGCAAAATCCTCAACTTCAGCACTACTTATTTCTCCTTTATCTATCTTTCTCAACTTAGATGCATTTTTGGGACTACTCCCATATACAATCTGGAATGGTGATTTACCAGTGCTCTTGTTAACAAAATTATTGTATGCAAATTCTGCCTGTGGTAAAATCAAATCCCATCCTGTTGGCTTATCTCCAACCAAACATCTCAGCAAATTTCTCAAACTCTTATTCACCACCTCTGTCTATCCATCAGTCTGTGGATGATGTGATGAACTGAACTTTAAATCTGTCTTCAACTTCTTCCACAATGTACGCCAGAAATATCCAACGAACTTAGTGTCCCTATCTGAAACTATACTCTTTTGGCAAACCATGTAGTCTCACTACTTCTCTGAAAAATAATTCTGCTACATGAACAACATTATTAGTCTTCTTGCAGGGAATAAAATGTGTCATCTTTGAAAATCTGTCAACTACCACAAAAATTGAATCATGTCCCCGTTGTGTCCTTGGTAAACCAAGAACAAAGTCCATATTGATATCCTCCCAAGGCTTCTTTGGTACAGGTAATGGGTGATACAACCTTGTATTCTGCTTCACTTCTTTCGCCATCTGACATACTCTGCAACTCTGTACAAACTTCTTGACATCTTGCTACAACTATGGCCAGTAATAATTCTCACTAACCAAAGCAATGGTTTTATCATGACCAAAATGTCTAGCCAATCCTCCGCTATGCTTCTTCTTGATGAGATTCTCCCTCATAGAACTTCTTGGAACACACAACTGACTTCCTTTGAATAGCATATCATCCTGAATGATGAAATCTAGCCACTTCATTCTATCTAGAGTAACAGGTTCTTTACAAGCTTTCCAAGCTTCACCAAAATCAGGATCCTCTGGATACAAATTCTTAAGTTCCTTGAACCCAACCACCTCAATCTGCATCTTTGTCAGCAATAGTTTCCTTCTACTAAGCGCATCTGCAACCCTGTTAGACTTTCCACTCCCGTGTTTCAAAATAAATGTATAACTCTGCAAAAACTCAACCCATTTCAAATGCCTTTGATTCAACTTTCCTTGACTATTCAAATATTGCAAAGCTTGATGATCAATATACAAAACAAACTCCTTAGGAAGTAGATAGTGCCTCCCCTTCTTCAATGCTTGAACTATAGCATAAAATTTCTGATCATAAATAGAATATTTCCTTTTGGCATCATTTAACTTCTCACTGAAATAAACAATAGGTTTACCTTCTTGGCTCATAACAGCTCCTATTGCAGTACCACTAGCATCACAATCTACTTGAAACGCCTTATTAAAATCAGGAAGTTCTAAATAGGTTGTTCTATAATCTTTTGTTTCAACAGTTTAAAACTCTTATCTGCCCCATTAGTCCACTTGAACTTTTTTCTATCCCCTCTCATTGTTTCAGTCAAGGGTCCACAAATACTGCTAAATTTTTTTATAAACTTTCTGTAAAAGCTAGCCAAACCATGAAAAGATCTTACCTCAGTAGCACTCCTTGGAGTAGGCCATTCAAGGATAGCTTTTATTTTCTCTGGGTCCATTTTTAGACCTTCTGTTGAAAATACAAATCCCGAATACACTAACTCTTTCTTCACAAAACTGCACTTCTTTAAATTAATCAATAATTTCTCATCTCTTAACTTCTCAAACACCATACGAATATGCATCATATGCTCTTCCAATGTCTTACTAAAGATCAAAATATCATCTAGGTACACAATGAAAAGCTTACCTAAAAATTCTTTCAGAACCTAGTTCATGAGCCGCATGAAAGTGCTCGGTGCATTGGTTAGCCCAAAAGGCATGACTAACCACTCATACAGTCCTTCCTTTGTCTTGAAGGCAGTCCTCTATTCATCTCCTTCTCTGATCCGAATTTGGTGATATCCACTCTTCAAATCTATCTTTGAAAAATACACAGCTCCACTCAAAGAATCCATAATATCATCCATTCATGGCAATGGAAACCTATACTTGATTGTGATCTTGTTTATTGCTCTGGAATCTGTACACATCCTCTATTCTCCATTCTTCTTTGGTGCTAATACTGCTGGTACAACACATGGACTCAGGATCTTCCGAATCAATCCCTTCTGTAACAACTCATGTACTTATCTGTTCAACTCTTCACTTTCTGCTAGTGTCATTCTGTGTGCTGCCTTGTTTAGCAAATTGGCCCCTGGAATCAAATCTATTTGATGACTGATCTTCCTTACCGGTGGTAATCCATCAAGTACATTATTAGATACAATATCCTGAAACTCATTCAACAAATCGGCAACCTCTACAGGTACATCCTCTACTTCCTCTTTACTAGCTTTTGAAATTAAAGCAAAACACACATGCTCATGCCTCATACCATCTAAGAATTTTCTTCCATCAACAAAAGTTATTCTTGCATTACCACATACCTTTTCTTTGATCTCCTTCAATGGCTTTAGCTTATGTCGCACTCTATCCTTTGTTAGGGAATAGGTATTCGCACGACCATCGTGTACAACACATCTGTCAAACTACCACGACCTACCCAACAACATGTGACATGCATCCATAGGTATGATATCACATAGTACCTCATCATGATACCTGCCAATCTTGAACTTTACTAGGCACTGGTCACTGACCATGACCTTGTGGTCATCCTGTACCTAGGCAATCCGATATGGATGTGGGTATTTTTGTCTCTTGAGCTTCAACTTTGTCACCATCTCTTCTGACACCAAATTGTCAGTGCTTCCACTATCAATAATCACATCACAACATTTACCCTCACACTTGCATCTAGTGCGAAATAGGCTCCTCCTTTGTTCAGGTTCATTCTCACCACTCAGAAGGACTCTTCTATTAATCAATGTTTCTCCTCTTTCAACATCTTCAGAATTTGAGGATCTGACATCTTTATTTACATGTGCCACTCTGGCCTGGCCTTCATTCCTCCTATCCATCCTTCCTTGGCATTGAGGACATTCAAATGCCCTATGACCTTCTCCACAGTGAAAACATGTTCCATGGAAGCCTCCTCTTCCTGAACCTTGTCCTCTTCCTCTTCCTCTCTGATCTCTACTGTTCTGATCTTGGAAATGATTGGAATTGTTTCCTCTCTGATTTTGACTACTACTAGCCTCATCCTTCTTTTTCAGATCTTCATTTCGGCCTCCATATGACCGTCCACTAGATCGTCCACCGTGACCTCTGCCATTTTGTCTACTCTCGAACTTCTTGTTTAGCTTTTCCTCTACTTTTAGGGAAAATTGGTATGCCTCTTCAATACTGTTCATTCGAACCAAATTCAACTCCTCTTGAATGCTCGGCCTCAACCCATTAAGGTAACGGGAAACTTTCTCCTTATCAGCTTCTGCATGGCCTGTTCTGATGAGGATTCAATAGAACTTCTTTGTATACTCTTGAACAGATCTTCCTGCTTGCTTCAAACTTTGCATTTTCTTCAGTAGGTCAAGCTCATAATCAACAAGGATGAACTGTCGCTTCAATTCATCCACCATCCGATCCCATCTTGTGATTTTATCCTTTCCTCTTTTATTTTGCTCCAATTGAATCTCTTGCCACCAAATCTTTGCATGACCTTTCAGTCTGGCCTTCGCAAATTTGACCCTATCAGGATCCTGAATATCTTCATACTCAAAATATTTTTCACATTCATTGATCCAGTTGATCAACTCCTCTGGGTTAAGATTCCCTGAAAATGTAGGAACCTCGATCTTAGGTCTTTTCCCGATCTTGAAAATGGCCTGAAAAAGCCTTTCTTCCTCTTGATTCAAAACTTCATCTTTTTCTTCTTGATCATCATTTCTTTCTTTGGCTTCATCCTCACTTTCATCTCTGACATTAAGATTCATTCATTTGCGAATCTCTTCTTGCAATGCTCTCACTTGTTTCTGAAGCTCTCTAACCTCAGGTGTCACAACACCAGCTCTTCTGCCATGTTTCCTTCATGGAGTTATTTTCACGTGAATCACTGAAACCCTAACCATGGTCATGGTGCAAACTACCTCACAGTCGACGATATTTTTACACAGAAACCCTAAACCACGGTCTTGGTGCAAATTGCCTCATAGTCGGTGATCTATTTACACACTCAAGAACCCCTGCTCTGATACCACTTGATGAAGGGTGCTCCCCTTAATACCACAAACACATAAAAGAAATAGAGAAACAACAACAATATGCAAGAATAGAAAATGAGCTTCTTATTATCTCCACAAATGTGGAATTATAAACTTTCAGAATTACAATATGCAAAGCCACTTGGGCATTTCCTTACAATATTCTGTAGGACAAAGCCTCGAATCAATACCCTGATCTACTATCTAGAACTGCCTAGACAAGACTACGGGCCTTCTTTATATAGGCAATTTCCACCGCCCGAGAAGGTTCCAGAAATTTAGCTCTTAAGGCCGACTATACATAAAATTATTTTATTTTCTAAATTTTTGCAATAGGGTCGGCTCAAAAGAAATACAAAATATGCTTTTAGGTAGCCCAACTTTCAGAGGCCATAACTTTGTAACCATAGCTTTGTTTTTCTATTGTAACCACTTTTCAAAAATGTCATGATGAGATCTACAGTGCTTGACATGCGCAAGCGCCAGTTAGTTGGGGGTTGATCATGATCCGGAGCCTCTAAGGCCTTCAAAATTGACCTGAAAGATTTCGTACCCAAAAACCTCAATAACTTCACCAATACTGATGATGTGGTAATGAAACTCAACTGGTAGGCTGAAATGACTAGAATGAACCTCCAACTGTGAAATCAAAACATTCTGAGATCATATGATAGTAGCTCTGCACAAGATAGCCCTTATTGAAAAGCAAACAAAAATATTTTTGGGTGATGCAAGATTGCTCTTACACCTAGGATGCTCCTACATCAGTAACCTAAGATCCCTTAGACCACTTATCACATCTACGACCTATTAACATTGTTGGACCATTATACATCCCTTACGACATTTTAAGACATATATGACCCATTCAGATCATCAAGACCCATTAACATATCTTAGGTTGTCTTAGGACACATTTATGTATCTTAGATTCAATTAATATCATACAAGGATCCACTAATGAAATGTAGGACCCCTTAGGACCTCTTATGTTACCCCTAACCCCTTAAGACACTCTACCTGACCCTTATCCATCCCTTACATTATCTTAAGACACATCTAGGACTCATTGTTACCCACGACCGCTTAAGACAGTCTAGGACCACTTATTGCACCTACGACCCATTAACATTCTAGGACTCTTATCTGGATCCCTTAAGACCTCTTATGTTACATATAACCCCTTAAGACACTCTAGGACCCTTATCTATACCTTAGGACCTCTTATGTTACACATGACCCCTTAAGACACTCTAGGACCACTTATTGCACCTATGACTCATTAACATTCTAGGACTCTTATCTGGATCCCTTATGAAATCTTATAACAAATATGAAACCTTAGGACCCCCAAGACCCATTAAAGAATCTTAGGATGTCCTAGGACCACTTAGACTACTTATCACATCTATGACCCATTAATATTATTGGACCATTATACATCCCTTGTGATATTTTAAGACATATATGACCCATTCAGATCCTGAAGACCCATTAACATATCTTAGGTTGTCCTATGACACATTTATGTATCTTAGGTTCAATTAATACATACAAGGATCCAATAATGTAACCTAGGACCCCTTAGGACATTTTATGTTACCCACGACCCCTTAAGACACTCTATGACTCTTATCTATACCTTAGGACCTCTTATGTTACCCACGACCCCTTAAGACACTCTAGGACCCTTATCTATAGCTTATGACATCTTATGTTGCCCATGAACCCTTAAGCCACTCTAGGTCATATTAGGAAACAAGGTATGTCTAAGTTGTTTCTCTACTTAAAGACCTAACTAGACCTATTAGGACCAAGTAGACCTAACTAGGACCTATTAGGACCACTTAAGACAGTCTAGGACCACTTATGTTACCCACGACCCCTTACGACACTCTATGACTCTTATCTATACGTTAGGACCTCTTATGTTACCCACGACCCCTTAAGACACTCTAGGTCATATTGGGTCCTAATAGGTCATATTAGGTCATATTAGGAAACAAGGTATGTCTAAGTTGTTTCTCTACTTAAAGACCTAACTAGACCTATTAGGACCAAGTAGACCTAACTAGGACCTATTAGGACCAATTAGACCTATTAGGTCTTTAACCAACATTAGTCTGACCAATTAGATGTATTATGATCTATTAGGTCCAAATAGACCTAAGTAAACCTAGCTAGACCTATTAGGACCAATTAGACAGGTAACTAGACCAATTAGGACCTATTAGGAACAAAATTTAGGACCTATTAGACTTAACTAGACCTAATTGTACCAAGACCAATTAGACCTCTTATGTTACCCACGATGCCTTAAGACACTCTAGGACCCTTATCTATAGCTTATGACATCTTATGTTACCCACGACCCCTTAAGACACTCTAGGACCACTTAAGACACACTAGGACCACTTATGTTACCCTTGACCCCTTAAGATACTCTAGGACCACTTATGTTACCCACGACCCCTTAAGACACTCTAGGACCACTTATGTTACCCACGACCCCTTAAGACACTCTATGACTCTTATCTATATGTTAGGACCTCTTATGTTACCCACGACCCCTTTAAGACACTCTAGGTCATATTAGTTCCTAATAGGTCATATTAGGAAACAAGGTATGTCTAAGTTGTTTCTCTACTTAAAGACCTAACTAGACCTATTAGGACCAATTAGACCTATTAGGTCTTTAACCAACATTAGTTTGACCAATTAGATGTATAATGACCTATTAGGTCCAAATAGACCTAACTAAACCTAGCTAGACCTATTAGGACCAATTAGACATGCAACTAGACTAATTAGGACCTATTAGGAACAAAATTTAGGACCTATTAGACTTAACTAGACCTAACTGTACCAAGACCAATTAGGACCTCTTATGTTACCCATGACGCCTTAAGACACTCTAGGACCCTTATCTATAGCTTATGACATCTTATGTTACCCACGACCCCTTAAGACACTCTAAGAGCCTTATCTATAGCTTATGACATCTTATGTTATCCACGACCCCTTAAGACACTCTAGGACCACTTATGTTACCCACGACCCCTTAAGACACTCTAGGACCACTTATGCTACCCACGACCCCTTAAGACACTCTAGGACCACTTATGTTACCCACGACCCCTTAAGACAATCTAGGACCACTTATGTTACCCATGACCACTTAAGACACTCTATGAATCTTATCTATACATTAGGACCTCTTATGTTACCCATGACCCCTTAAGACACTCTAGGTCATATTAGGTCCTAATAGACCTCATATTAGGTCATATTAGGAAACAAGGTATGTCTAAGTTGTTTCTCTACTTAAAGACCTAACTAGACCTATTAGGACCAAGTAGACCTAACTAGGACCTATTAGGACCAATTAGACCTATTAGGTCTTTAACCAACATTAGTCTGACCAATTAGATGTATTATGACCTATTAGGTTCAAATAGACCTAAGTAAACCTAGCTAGACCTATTAAGACCAATTAGACAGGTAACTAGACCAATTAGGACCTATTAGGAACAAAATTTAGGACCTATTAGACTTAACTAGACCTAACTGTACCAAGACCAATTAGGACCTCTTATGTTACCCACGATGCCTTAAGATGCTCTAGGACCCTTATCTATAGCTTATGACATCTTATGTTACCCACGACGCCTTAAGACACTCTAGGACCCTTATCTATAGTTTATGACATCTTATGTTACCCACGACCCCTTAAGACACTCTAGGACCACTTATGTTACCCACGACCCCTTAAGACACTCTAGGAACACTTATGTTACCCACGACCCCTTAAGATAGTCTAGGACCACTTCTGTTACCCACGACCCCTTAAGACATTCTATGAATCTTATCTATATGTTAGGACCTCTTATGTTACCCACGACCCCTTAAGACACCTAACTAGGACCTATTAGGACCAATTAGACCTATTAGGTATTTAACCAACATTAGTCTAACCAATTAGATGTATTATGATCTATTAGGTCCAAATAGACCTAACTAAACCTAGCTAGACCTGTTAGGACCAATTAGATAGGTAACTAGACCAATTAGGACCTCTTGTGTTACCCATGACACCTTAAGACACTCTAGGACCCTTATCTATAGCTTATGACATCTTATGTTACCCATGACCTCTTAAGATACTATAGGACCACTTCAGACACTCTAAGACCACTTATGTTACCAACGACCCATTAAGACACTCTAGGACCACTTATGTTACCTATGACCCCTTAAGACACTCTATGACTCTTATCTATATGTTAGGACCTCTTATGTTACCCATGACCCCTTAAGACACTCTAGGTCATATTAGGTCCTAATAGGTCATATTAGGTCATATTAGGAAACAAGGTATGTCTAAGTTGTTTCTCTACTTAAAGACCTAACTAGACCTATTAGGACCAAGTAGACCTAACTAGAACCTATTAGGACCAATTAGACCTATTAGGTCTTTAACCAACATTAGTCTAACCAATTAGATGTATTATGACCTATTCGGTCCAAATAAACCTAACTAAACCTAGCTAGACCTATAGGACCAATTAGACAGGCAACTAGACCAATTAGGACCTATTAGGAACAAAATTTAGGACCTATTAGAATTAACTAGACGTAACCATACCAAGACCAATTAGGACCTCTTATGTTACCCACGATGCCTTAAGACACTCTAGGACCCTTATCTATAGCTTATGACATCTTATGTTACCCATGACCCCTTCAGACACTCTAGGACCACTTACGTTACCCACAACCCCTTAAGACACTCAAGGACCACTTATGTTACCCACTACCCCTTAAGACACTCTAGCACCTTTATCTATAGCTTATGACATCTTATGTTACCCACGACTCCTTAAGACACTCTAGGACCACTTATGTTACCCACGACCCCTTAAGAGACTCTAGGACTCTTATTTATACCTTAGGACCTCTTACGTTACCCATGACCCCTTAAGACACTCTAAGACCCTTATCTATAGCTTATGACCTCTTATGTTACCCATGACCCCTTAAGACACTCTAGGACCACTTATTGCACCTGCGACCTATTAACATTCTAGGACTCTTATCTGTATCCCTTAGGACCCCTTAGGACCTCTTATGTTATCTACGACCCCTTAAGACCTAATAAGACCTCTTATGTTATCTACGACCCCTTAAGATGTAATTAGTACATCTTAGGACCCTTAAGACCTAATAAGACCACTTACATGACCTAATAAGACCTATAATTTTATATATTTAGATATTTGTTTCCATTTTACATGCAATTATAACATGTAATCAAGTACTTAATTATTAACACTTAGCTTTCACATGTTATGTATCTAGATGGCCACTCAAGGTGCACCTCAGACTCCTGATATGCATACTATTTTTCATATTGCTGATATGAAGATAGCTCGACTTAGAGAGTCTATCTGTATGTCTGCAGGGGATGGTATATATAGAGATACGCGTGCTACTATATTGACTAGTTTAGAGATTATGACTACCAGATTGAGGTCTCACTCCTCCTTCACACCTCAGGTAGTTGAGACCATTTTTCAAGATTTGAGGGAGGAGGTCTCAGGTGATGTTTCCTTGGCGACGGTTTAGAGCCTCATCCCCAAGGAAACCATCAAATGAGAGGTTTTCCCATATTATGGGGGGAAGGAAGTGGTGAGGGCATATCAGGTCACACGGTGTGTGATACCTCAGATCACATGTATGATTTACCCTCAATTTCTTGTAGCACATGGTCGTTATCCAAATAATGACTAGATTCCATTATATTTTGCATAGCAGTTGTATGCTAAGTTCTGTTTGGGACTCAGGGTCAACTATTTAGATCTTCCATCATATTATGGTCAGGGGCTTGGTAGGGTTGCAGACCACGATCAGTATCGTAGGGTTGATCGAGTTGTGTAGCCTCATAGATAGCTAGTTGGGGACAGGACTCCAGTAGTGGCACTGGTAATGGCTACTACTATAGATAGAGTCATCATTGCTTCTTAGAGGGGAGTTGTGGATAGTATAGGATAGATTGCTTCTGCAACCACATTCACCACTTCAGATTCAGTGGGCAGATACATTTTGACTAGACTGAGTAGAGCCAGATCATCTTCTGAGGCTTCATCTAGTACTATTATAGGTGTGACTAAGGAGACATATAGAGTTGTAGGTCTTCCTATACTTGGAGAGATATGAGCACTGTTGGGTCATCAGAGTACTTTAGATATGGCCCATTACTTTTTGGAGGATCTCCTGCAGGCTTATTCTCATATTGCTGACACGCACAGGATCCCAATACATTTAGTCAGGGATTTCATTGCACTTGCATGGGGTCCTGTAGTTCCACCGACACATGACGCACCATCTACTAGTTAGGCACAACATAGTGCAGAGTGTCGTGCACCCACAGATCACTCTACAACTGCAAAGCCAGGTTTACAGATTGGAGATGTACACATCACCACTGAGGGCCTAGACACTTTTGATGAGCAGTTGCATGGGTTGGGTCAGGTGGACATTGACACTGATGGCAGGTCATTTATGGATATGTTATTGCATCCAGATGGTTCAGGTTCTACATCACTCCCCTCCTAGCTAGTGTCACCCCTACACTCCTCATTACTATAGAGGTTTGGGACCTTAGGTGGTGTGGGTGATGTAGTTTTAGTTGATGATATGATGGTGCAGCATGCTGATGATCCTCCTACTCCTGAGACCCAGGTACATATAAAATTTTCTTTTCTTTTTTATTAGGAGTTTTAGTGAACAATTAATTGTAGGCAGGTGTATTGATGTTTGTTCAATGTGTAATATTTTTTAGGCACAGTTTTCAGAGCATGTTACCTCTAGTGTGAGCTCAGAGCATCTTCCTATGAGAGATCCATATGATGTGACACCTACTACTGGTCAGGTAAGTTTTAGATATATGTATGTTTAAGCATGCATGTGTACACATGTATTTATATATTTCAAGTTTTTAACATAATATATATACTATGCACATGTATATAACCAACTGTTGTACACTAAATTTGTAGGGGTCAGTTGTTGCTTTACAACTAGATGATGCTTTTCATAGGAGTGATTCAGTAGATGTGACACCTAGTAGTGGTCATGTAAGTTTTAAAAATATGTAAGTTTAAACATGCATTTATAATATTTTAATTATTTTAGATTATTATCATATATACATGCATTTATATTCGCAGGGATCAGTTGTTGTCTCACAGCTAGAGGATGCTCGTGGCAGTCGCTCAGAGGGTCACTCTATTTGCATGCGCCTAGATGACTTCCTAGTTTAGGACATGTTGAACATATCTTTTATTTGAGACTCAGTTTATGAATCGAGACATATATTTGATTAGAAACATATATACTTGATTACATGTCATAAGTAATATAACTAATTTCATTATTTTTTAGTGTCTTAAGGGGAGGTCTTAAGGGGATTTAGAATTAATATCATAAAAGATAACTAATTAATACATGTAACTAATGGATAATAACTATTCTAACTAATTCTAGAACTAACACATGTCATAAGTAATATAACTAATTTCATCAAAGCATACATAAAATCTTTAACTAATATGCAATCTATAAAAATCATTGAATAATCAAAGTATACATATAAAATTCTATATATTAAAACCATTGAACCATCAAATAGGTTCATCATATATCAAAAAATTATAGTCCATCATATGTTTAAATATGTAAACAAAGTATAATGAAATTTAATCCAGAGATATCAAGTAGGTCCTAACATAAGAAATAAGTATACATATTATACTTTTTAGACCAACTCAAGTGGTTCAGACCTTTCATGGAGAACATGTAATATTCTCTCATGATCCTCACTATCTAGTCTCCACTTATGACGTCCACATTGAGATTTAACTGTATGAAGACAAATGGATGTGGCAACTACTAGGTGACTATATTGAAACACCTTATTTTCTGGTTCATAATCAACAAAGTGAATACCATGTTGAATTACTTTGATTTGCTTGAAATACGTTCCCTCTAAAATAACTGAACCTGTAGGTCACAAATTTTAACAATATATAAATTTAAACAAACTCAATTTGAAATTTGTTAAAAGGTTGAAATTTAAAATTTACAAATTGAGTTTAATATATTGATGTAAACCATATACAAACCTATGGGGAACAACATTCCATCACCTTCTTCAGGTTCAAGTAACTTCATCCTCTTTGCAGTACAACACAGTAAATAATAATCAACTCCTACATTTCCATGCTCATCAATCACTGCAAAGACATCTCCTGCATAGTAAATTTATATATACATGTGTGAGATCTTAAAATAAATACTTAGTTCAATCTATAGATCTATCTATCTATCTATACATGCAACTCAATGTACCATATAATGTGAAATATATATACTTACCAATTTTGACCAATCCCGAGATATGATCGTAATCAATAGAAATCAAAGGAACATCATCGAAGTTTTCATCTTCATCTCTATCAAATGTATCAGTAACAACTAGTGGCACTAGATTCCATGTGCCTACATATCCACGGTCTTAATTGATACATTCCTCATAATTGTCAGTAATGCAGTGACAACAAAACCATGAGTAGTCCCTAGTGTTCAACATCCAATTGCGACAATTTGTACTCATAATTGAATGCAAAGATCACATCTTTTCTATCCTATTGCAACCATGCATAATTTTTCTATCCACACCTGAACAAAAGCATATATAATACATTCTATATTAATATAATTTGAATAAAAAATATCATAAAAATTTTAAACACTTTCAAATAATTTAAAAATGTGTGCATACCTTTTATCTCCCAAAATTTTCTATATGGCATCACCTGAGTCAATCCTGATGACATGTCATTCTCATTTGGTGCAAAATGTGTCTTGCACCATTCAACCACATCTTGTGCATTTTATATATGCACTCCCTTATAATTCATTTGATACTTTTGTATAACACGTTTGATGCAAGCTCTGACACCATCATGTTCACCTTTTCCATGTCCACTCTCAAAGAAACTCCAGACATGTGGTATGTTTTCATTACGATGATATCTACATAGTGCATAAAATAGTCTCGATGATTTGAATTGTGCAACACATCCATATGACCAAACATAATGTTTATCAATTTTTATACCTCTTTCTTTGAAATTTACAAAAAACATCTTGAAGCAGTGTTCCACATAATGAATGCCATGCTCTCTATCATCACTTATATAAAAATGATATTCCTTCTTGATGACCCACGCTTCAAATGTTCTCTGAATACCATCCAAATCTAATTGTGCGTGTCGATAACACACATGTAACATGATAGTAATTTGCTCTGAAAAATAGTATTTTGACTGAATTGCCTTTTGATGAACAAAAGAATAATTTTCTGCAAAATCAACAACTGATACAATAGTTCCAAGTGGGAAATTGTCTCTCAGTGTTTGAAATTGTTGTGCTTGCCACTTTGCAAAAAAAGCATGAGGAATGTAGGGTTGAATCAATTTTTTAAATTTTTCCATAAATACTCCAACATTTATCTCCTCTTCAACATATTCTAACCTTTTGGATTCTTTCCCAAATTTTGTTTCATTCTTTACATATTTGTAACTCTTGCAATTTACCATCTTTGTTACATCAATATTTTCATTTTTCAAATGAAAAAGAGACAAATCGGCACATGTTTGGCATATTCTTTTTATGCAATTTATTTGTCCAGCTACATCATCTCTTTTGTCACATAAAATGGATGAGATGAACTCACTTCGTCTAGTAGGAGGAGCCTTTTCAAAACCATAAGTGTCTTCTACAAACTTTCAAAAAACCTGATAGTGGAGATCAAATTCAATATGATAACAACAACAACAAGTTTCAAACACTTTGTTTGTCCTGATATAATATGGCTTCAATCTTTCAAACAATGTTTGTCCAATCTTTATATTAGGATTTGAACTACAAAATGACACATACATTTCATGTTGTGTTGTGTCCAACCAATGTTTTGTATGATATTCATATTGATTAGTTGAAATTCTATGTCTGATAACATCTCTAGTGTTTGATGAAGGACGTGTATTATCATTCCAAAATGATGTGACCAAATTTTTTGTTCCTTCATCAATCCTATTAGAATGAGGAGCTCTACACATGATTGCCCAATTTCCTTCCAAGGTGCTATCATCCAAAAGTATTCTCCTATTAACATATCGTGATATTGTTTTCCTATTAAAACCAAACTGAGATGAAACTGAAGATATTTGTCTTTTTCATCCCATAGTGTTACCTACAATGGATGTCAACATAACTTTTCTTGTAATGGACTTATCTATAGTTCGAGATCGCTTCCCTAGCTGGTTCAAACCTTTCTTAAGATTTCCAATCATACCAGTTTGCATGTCAATAACTTTTCTCTTCTTTGATGACGTGTCTATACCCAATAATTTTAATGCCCCTTCTAACTTTTTGTTTATAAGTACAAGTGAAAGAAATTGAGCTTGTTCAAGTGTTTCAAAATTATCAAATTTACCCAATATTTCTCTTGCTATCATATTCATTGATCTCTTCTTAGCAAGACTTAAGTGTTGAACATTAGCAAGTGATCTCAAGTTCTCCACATCCATTGTAAGTAAATGATCTAAGTTTCTATAATTAATATTTTTCTTTACAATTTGAGCTAAATTTAAAAGTTCATCCATACCAGTAGGAGCACGTGATGTTGACCCTTCTCCAACATCAATTTTTGAGCTTCCGTAGGGAGTAATCCCGAGCCTTCTTCAATGTGCAATTCTTTGACTTGACTTGACCCTCCTACTTTAGCTTGTCTTTCAACTTCTTTAGTTTTATGATAATATGTCAATGTAGCTTCACGATTTCTTTTTTCAGTACCGGGTGACCTTTTTCTAGAAGATTTACTTTGTCTTCCCTTCTTGTTCCCCATTTCTTCGAGCTCCAAAAAATGTTTTCCACAAGATCGTCAACAAAAATTTTCTTCTTCAAAAAATACTTTAATCTAATATTTTTCCTCTCCAAAATTATGCCTTTGAAAAAATAGAATACCAATCCTCCTTCAAAAAATGCCTTTAATAATAGAAAATGCAAATTTAGTAATTGCAATTCGATGTAAAAAAGAAACAAAATGTTTTACTTTTATACCATTTTAAATTTTTTTACAAAATAATATTACTAGCCGACTTCGCTCGAAGTGCATACTCGTGCGAAGTAACCAAGGAAAAATTATGATGGTGTCTTTTTTGTCAGGATTTTTACTTGGGAGGCTTCGTGCAAAGGGTCTTCACACGAAGACCCTCAAGTGTCTTTGTGCAAAGGGGGTCTTCGCACGAAGACCCCAAAACTGAAATTTGCCCTCTAGAAACAACTGAACTTCAGAAAAATGGTCTTTGGAGGCCTGAAACAAGGACTAAACAAGATGATTTTTTCAAACAGATGATGTCAAACGATGCTATCGGAACAAGCTTTCTAATGAATATAATTTTAATACATATTGAGTTCATTATCACTTTTAAATATTACTTTAACTAAACATATGTTGTTTGGTCATTCAACAACCTGTCTCTTCAAGACTTCAGGAAAAATAGTAAATTATAAAAATATGTAGGAAAAGCGTATTTGTGTTACCTTTCTATGAAAAAAGAAAAAATGAATTTCGATATACACAGATCAAGTTAGAGCGATCCAAGTGACCTTATGTCTAAATTATAGTTACTGTCACTTTAAAACTTAATAAACTATGAAATATTGATCCAAAATGAATAAAACCAATTGCATCCTTTAGATATTGAAGTTAAAAATATAATCTTGAAAGAATTACATTGTTATCATATTTTTAAAAAAAATTATGTTGATCCAAGTGACAATAACTCCTTAAAAACATAGTTTTTTCACGCAAACCACTTTTCGAAGGAGAAGGAAAAATGACTTTAAATGATTTTTTTTTGTTTTAAAAAATATATTTAGAAACTAGAAAGAAAATTCTAAAAGACTCTAGTTCACATCATCTTCAAATTCCTAATAGTTTTGCGGCAACAGATGTTTGAAAGTGAAGTTTTTTCTCAGAATGTTGAACTCTGTGTCAAAGTTGGCCAAAAAGTGGGACTCACTATTGTCGGACCACCCCACAGAGATCTACAATTGCTCTAGGGTCCAATCTTCTGAAGGCATCCTTCAAGAATTTTGAAAAACCTAAAGCAATAAATCACCAACAAGGTCCTGGTGCAAACAACCTCAATCGGAGATCGATTTACACACTCAAGATCTTCAAGCTCTGATACCACTTGACGTAGGATAGGTAAGGAGAATCCAATTAAGGAAAGTCCAAATAAGCAGCCAAAACACCCACAACAGAATAACACAACAATATAATGATTCAATAGTATTTTCATTAACATGCCCGACTGTAAGGCCTTCCGGGTTAGGGCCAAATACAATCAAAGTATTTCTGCAACCTCTCAGCTAGTCCAATTCTAAAACAAATAAGCAACTGATGGAAACCCTAAGATAGATCTGAACTTAAGCTCGCAAGCCTCCAAGCAATCTCCTTGTCTCTAAGAAAACAACCACTAGCTCTGCTATTACAACTATCAAATAACAATATGATCTTCAAGATCTCACAGGATCCAAGTCTATCAAATCTACCTTAATCTACTTCTGACTCCCAAAAACTGACTCCAACTGCCTCCTAAACATCTATCCAAACACTCCTTAAATACATTTCCTCAACAAGTCAGTTGGAAGAAACAATTAACTTCTAATCCAAGTCGACTTCTACTAAAAACAAATATTAAATGCAACAATAGTTGGCTCTCAAACAACCTTACAATTATTTAATTCTCCATGTCGGCCTCTAGATCTACCTAGGAGAATGCAACAAAATCTCTGAATAATAAATGCACCAAGTCGGCCAACCAAATCTTCAAGAACTCCAGTCGGTAAACCAAAACTACCGAGCGCCGGAGAAACAACCAAGCACTAGGGAAACAACCGACCATGCCAAGCATCACCGAGAAACATAGGCATCATCAAGAAAGCACATCGACTGAGCACCATAAGCATCGTCGAGTACAAGTTCCACCAAGCACAAGAGGTTTCACCAAGTTCCTTCAGCGACCGAGCTTCCTTCAATAACTAAGACCATCGGTTAAAGCTGCAACCGAGTAACACAGAACCAAAATAACACACCACCATGTAGATATGTCGAATACCCCAGAATGCCCCTGCATCAACACTTTATGTGGATGTTTTATGTGCTTAACCGATAAATTAGAAGTTGTTATTATTGATGTTTAATAGTTTACCAACATAGAAAAAGTTTTGTAAAGTGTGTGGGAATAATTGATTCAAACCCCTCTCAGTTATTCAGCTTGTTCAATAATTGGTATCAGAGCTTGGTCCCTTGCAGATAGAGCTTAATTGCTTGAGGGAGGTCTTGGTTGCTTGAACAGATGGAATGAGGATTCTATATAAAAGAAGCTTGGAAAATCATGATGAGTGATATTAGAGGTACTGAATCGGAGTATGAGGAATTGAAAGAGAACTTGAAAGAAGAAAATGCTTGCATTGCAAAATTGAGGGATCAGATTAAGAAGTTCAAAGCAATACACAAGGAGGTTAGTCAAGAGATGAAGGAATCAAAAGATAGAGTTGTATCTATGGAAAAGTAATTGAAGGAATTGAAAGAATCAAAAGATAATGATATAGATTTGGATCAGGAAGTAAAAGAGAAGATAGCTTATCTTGAGAGAAGGCTGGATGAAAAGACTCGAAGGGAAGAAGGTATCAAGTCTGGTTTGAAATACAAATCAAAGAATGCTTGGTTAGCAAGAATTAAACTGGAAATGGAAATAGAGTAACATGGATAGAGAATGAATAAAACTTCAAGGAGATGATCATGAAGAGTTCGAAACAAAATGAGAAATTGGAATTGGAACTGAAGAAGTTGAGGTAAAAAAAACAAAGGCATGTGAGAATAGCACTATCTTGGATCAATTATTATCCTCTTAGAAAGGTCACAAGATAAAGAAGGAATAGGATTTACTGGTGAATGTTCAAATCAGATGGATAAAGGCAAAGAGAAGGTGAATTAAGATGATGTAAAGGTCGAGGTAAGAAGAAAAGCCAAAAACTAGAACACATCTACAAGAAGACCTCTCGTAAGACAACCGAATGCTCAAAGGTATTTATATTTCAATGTTTGATGTTATATTTGCAAAACTTTTGGTCATAAGGTAGTAGATTGTAAGATGAGAAAGGGTCAGAAGATTCAATGCTTTAATTGTCATAAAATTGGTCATAGAGAAATTAAATGTAAGACTCAAGTTTTAGATTAGGGAAAGAAGGATGCAATGGTTAATATCTTTCAAGGAAATTGTTGTGTATGTCATAATTTTGGTCATAAGACTAGTTAGTGTATATCTAAAGTTTTTTTGGTGAGATCTGGAAAAAGAAATGTGAATTTTTCAAATGTGGATAGAAGTTGGTCATTATTCAAAATCATGTAGATCTAATAATGTTTTGGTCAATACTAGAAAAGATAATAATGATGCAAAATCTAGTGGAGCTCAAAAGAAAAAGAAAGAATGGAGGAAGAAGCTAGACAATGCGGAAGGTTTGGTAGTATAAAATCCCAGTACTAGCTCTACCAACAATTGAGTCGAATGCTTGGGCTCAGGGGGAGTACTCAACATGTTGATTCATACACGCCTATGCCCTAAAGCAATACATGTTAACACTTGCATGACTCATAAATGTGGTTATTGATTGATTGATGTGATGTGCACATAATGGAAAAGTTGTGTCAACAATATTTAAATTTCGATAGGAAATTTAATTGTGATGTTTCGTGGCTTTAAAGGTAGAATTTTTAAAACATTTGGTATTATAGCATGAAAAAGTTGAGTATTTGTAGAAATCTTGTGGAAGAAATTTTTAAGATTTTATGCCCCCTAAGTTTTTTGTTCATGCATCCATAATGAAGAATAAGAAGAAGGTTGAATTAAAGGAGCTTGATCACAATCGTATCAAGCAATTGGAATTTGAATTGTCTATGGAGGATATACAAAGAATCAAAAATCTTGGACTTGACAACTGGAGTGAATTTTTGTGGTATGATGACAAAAAGTTTATTATATTTTTGTTGAGTCAGTTTCATGGTGAAACCTTAGTGCTCTACAAGTCAGATGTGATATTGAAGGAAGTGATTGAGGCAGTCACTAGACTGTACATTGTTGGTGAATTTACTAGGAAGAAGTTTGTTAGTTATCAGGAGGTAGAAGACCTTATAAAAATTGCTTGCAATCAATGTGCATTCCTTATAGATACCATTAAAGATCTGATTATAAGGTATGTAGCTTATGGTGTTTCCTAGCAAATTTCATTTCAGAATTGTGAGGGTTCGACTTATGCTTTAGTTGTGTACATTTTATGCAAGATAGTGAAGGAGAATGTGTAAATGGATTTGTGTAAAATATTGTTGGACAACTTCCTTGAGAATGTAAAAATCTTAGTTGAAGATGGTTACACATTTAAATTTGGTTTGTTGTTGATGTGCTTGGTATTCTACATTATGAAATCCTTATCGAAGAATGAGAACTTTGAATGGAGGACCAACATTCCTGTTGGTAAACAAATTTGCAGATATCTGAGTTTCTTGGAGGACAGTGTGAGTGCATGCAAGGCATACTTTTCTATGTGATGGATGGATATTTTCTTTGGGTTGGTTGTTTCTAGTGCTATACCTGTAAGTTTTGATGAGGAGGGATCCTCCTCTGGTCAAAAGTATTCAGAAGAAGCTGTTGGGGGTTCATTTCTGAACTGAAGAAGTTGAAGTTAGTTGGTGAGAAAAGAAAAGAAATAGTTACAATTTCAGAAGATGAGGAAGAAGAAAAAGATAAAGAAGAAAAGTGTTGAAGATGAAGTGAATGAGGAAGAAGAGGAAGATGACATGGAGAGTTTTGTGCCCTCTTCATGAAAGTTTGTGTTTGTGGATTCCAGTTTGGTAAGAACTGTATGGTGAAAAAGTGACCACACTTCTATGAATCATTACATTCAAGGACACTCAACAATAAGGCCTCAAAAATTGATTCATAGCTCTCTATGCATGGAGTTGCAAGATTTGTAAAATTGCTCTCAGTTAGAGCTATAAACTCACGACCTTGCTAGTCAACCACACAATGAGAGATTCCAAATGAAGACAAGGGCAAGAATGCCAATATCCCCAAGAATCACTATGAAAATGCAATGCAATGCAAATTAAGCTAAGAATGAGTATGCAATTTAAGCTATGAAAGGAAATGAAAGTATTGCAATCCTCTTAATTAAGCTAGGTGAGTTAATCTAAGACAATAAAAAGAAATTAAACTATGGATGCTATGAAAATGAGAATGAAAGTAGATCTAAACTAGATGCAAGAAAGAAAAATGAAAATGATGATGCAATAATTCAATATGAGAGATCTTAGAATACCATAGCTCCAAAATGCCAAGATTGAGAAGCTCCAAGACTCCAAGATGCTAAGATGCCAAGACCCCAAGAGAATGATTATGCAAAAGATGAATTATTTGCAAGAGATGGATTATGCAAAAGATGCAAAAGATGAGTGCAAAAATGAATGATTAAGAATGAGGAGAGAGCCTCCTTTTAAAGGATTTTAGAAATGAACGGACGGTCAAGATTAAGAGGCAAAAAAGAATTATCAAAGGTGGATATTAAATCTTGGTTGATCCATGTGCTCAAGATTCTCAAGAGGCAAAATCAATGGACATGATTAAGAGGCAAAAAAGATAGGTGGAAGAGATTAAGAGGCAAAAGGAGATTCCACTTACTTGAAAGTGTGCATTCATGTGTAGACAAAAAGTCTTTTTCTTTTATTATTTATTTTCAGAAAAGTGGTTTCCATTATTAAAAGATTTTTTATTTATTTAATTAAAAGATATTTTTATAAGATTATTTTATTTTTTTAAATTTTTTTTCTCTTTTAAATTAAATAAGGCTCAAACCTTAGGAAATATTGAATTGATTATGATTTGATCAAGAATAAGCAATTGATGTTTTAGCAAATAGGGGCTAATAGTCTAGGTGACCATTTTAAAGTGTATACAAGAACAATGTTGGAAAATGATGAGTATGGAAGTTTGATGGCTTGTGGACCAAATGTTCTTTAGAAGACAAGAATATGGTGACAAAGTTTTTGACTAATCACCTTATTAGTAGAAAGGTTGTAGTTTCTAATGTGTTTGGTATGTTACCGATATAATTAATCATGGATGTTCAGATTGAGTTGTTGTAGTTTGGAGAATATTATTTGATGATGGAGAAATCCATAGTGAAGAAGGTTGAGAATGCAAAATAAAGACTCTCTGGAGTTATCGACGAGATGAAGAAGTGTGTGAAGGAGATTGCAGAAACTTATATTGTCTTCGGTGGCTTTCTACTGTAGACAATTTCAAAGGATAGAGTGAAGTGATTGAGAAGGAATTGAATGAGTTGGCACATCATATGAAAATAGAGAATTAGAGTTGGTGAACTACAGACAGAGTGGTTGTTGTTGTAGAGACAAAGAGAAGATCCGATCAAAATGTTTTGGCTAGTGAAAGACACATTTGAGGTCTAGTTGGTGCATGCTTCTGGCATCCTAACTAATGTGGAGAACTTTGAGAAGTAGTTGTAGTCTTTGGACTGGAAAAAATTATTTGAAAGGCTTGTGGAATGTGCCAGTTTGTGTGCCCGTATGGAGGCATAAATTGTTAAGTGGAGAGGTATAAAAAGGTATTCTCGGTAAAGACTATTGTATTACTTTGAATTTACTTTGTTAGGTTTTTTTTGGCCCTTTTCCATTGTGGCAAAAAGGGGGAGAGAAAAGGAGAATACATGTTGCATTTACTTAGGGGAAGTTTTTTTTGGAGTTCTAGAGTTTTTGTTGTTTCAGTGTTTTGCTATCAATGCCAAAGGGGGAGATTATTAGTCCTAATGCATTGTTGCTGGCATTGATTTTCGTTGATGTCAAAACCTCCATAACAACACTCTGGTGTTATTAGTTAGATGTTGGCAGTTTTGGTTTTGTACTTGTTGATTATCGATTTTGCAATAGGAGTTTCAGATATGCACATGATAGGTTTAGTATGAATATTTTTGGTGTTTCTTAGCAAGTGTACATTGTTCTACCTACATTCCATTTGTGTTGGTGCACTTGTATGCTTTTGGTGTTCAGTATTACACAGTTTATTATATATGTTGTTGGTATTATTTTCATCTAGACAGTGGTGCATTCATCAGATGTTTATTAACTTGGTGGTTTCAACTATCATCAATGTTCATCTTTTGGACTTGGTTGTGGCATTCAGTTGGCTTCAGAAAAAATGTAACATGAATTATCTTAATCCTGACCTATCTGTGGGTTGTATTTTAGTGTGTTCATTAAGGATTCTTATGTATGTCCTAGATTTAGGATCGATGTTTTGTATTAAATGTAATTGTAATATCTATAACATCAGGGTTGTCACACGTTTGGTGTGAAGCTGACCTATGTAAAATCGAATATTGATGTAAATAAATAAGAACCCCTTTTTATCCAAGTGTGGAGTGTGTGGTGAATGTGGTGAAAAGTATAGTGCGAACCTGTAGAGGTATTGTATGTGAGCAATGTTATCTGAAGTGGTAGATTGAAGATCTTGTCAGAGCTTACATATCGAATGAAGTGCATTAAGCAATTGGTGATCTACTGATGGTTGTGGTGACAAAGCTTAATTGTTGAACTGTTCATGCATTCTTAGATGCAAGTTTATCAATTTGTATTTTATTGTATCTATCTTTTGTATCGGTAGTGAGCCTTTTTCATATTTAAGGGTAGTGAGCCTAATTGGCAGTGAGCCTTACCTGTAGTGAGCACAATCGACAATGAGCCTTTGTACGAATCACCTTAACCACTGTTTACATTTCAATAGAATTAGCTTCTTTGTGGTTTTTTCCAAGTTGGATTTTCCACGTAAATCTTGGTGTCTTTGTGTTGGTGATCCCGTGTTTACATGTTTACACTTTCTGTGGAGGTTTTATCTGCTTAACCAATAAATTAAAAGTTGTTATTGTAAATGTTTAATAGTTTACTGATAGATCAAAAGTTTTGTAAAGTGTGTGGCAATAATTGATTCACCCCTCTTAGTTATTCGACATGTTCAACAACATGGTTATTACCCAAAATTGTATATAGAGACAACAACAAAAAAACATAGAAATTTGATTTGTGGTTTAGGATTTGTGGGCGCCCCTATGCATTATTAGTTTTTTTTATTGGATAATAGAATGTCAATAGAAAATTACACGTCATTAATAAGTTGATTCAATTAGAATGTTTGATTTATTATTTTTTTCTCTAAAATTGAATTTGATAAAATTAGGCTCATTAATGGGCTTTATGGGGTTAATCCCTTTCCAATAGTTTATATAGATGTGAAGTGGGGTCCTCTGAAGGATGGATGGATCAAAGTTGATTTTGATGGTTATTCAAAAGAGAATTTGTGTTCTTCTAGATAAAGCTTTGTGGCAAAGGATTCTAGAAGTAATATCATCACAATCGGTGCCAAAAAAAAAGAGAGGATGGTCCACAAAAAATATGGTGGAAGTGCAAGTAGCATTTGAGGGTGTCTTGATGGTGAAAAACTTAGATTTGATAATCTCCATTTGGAAGGTGACTCAATGGTCATTATAAATGCTTCAAAGAAGATAAATGCATTGGCATAGAACTTTAATAAATATATTTTATCCACGTATAAAATTTTGAGCACTTTTAAAGATTTTAGAATTACCCATGTGTATAGATCAGGTACTAGGGTGGTGGATGAATTATCAAAATGGGCAACATCATTCGATAATGATAATCCTTTGTACCTCTGGATGAGGTTTTATGATTTAGTGTGGGATGAAACACCGTAAAAGTATATTATGTATGCAAGCATTTAATCATTATCTTGCAAGACAAAAAATGATATGACATTTGGGATAGTAGCCATTTGATTTAGAGTTTATTTTCCCAAGCTCCTCTCCTTCAAATGAATTCCAGAGTGCAAATGTAAAATTGAGTTGTGTGAGTCGACAGAGGTTGGGTAACATGGAGGCAAATTTCATTGTTCTCATAGTAGAGCAATAGTTGGCTTATATAGGGGAGATATCATAGAAGAGATTGAAAATTATTTCTTAAAATTTATGAATCTATTTTTATAGATTTTGGATCTCATACTGGGAGAGGAGCTCTTGAAAATAGAGCATAGATATCAAGTTAATGTTGATATTGTGGAAATGGTTTTAGCTTGGGGCTTTGAGTTTCACACCAAGGCAGAGGTAAAATGGGTGGTTAAAGAAGTGTTGTAGATGAGTGGGTGGAAGGATTGAATCCATGGATGGAGTTTGTCATTTCAGGGAAGGGAGTTCAAGATGATGAGGGTTTCTAGCATACAATGGAGCCAAGGGAGGATGACCTAAAACCGTTTTTAATTTGGAGCTCAAAAGGATCAAGGAAGGACCATAGGTCAGAAGTGGAGGTTGGGTGGGAATTTTTGTTGGAATATTTGCAGGAGTGAGAGGTTGTGTCACAGATTGAAGAGAAGGAAAAGAAGAGGGAAGGAATGTTTGATCCTTCCTTTGAGTTGTCATATTTATGGATTAACTACCCATTAATGATGAATGTTGCAAACAAGAAAGGGAAGAACTTGGTCTTTTAGGGTTGAAGGCCCTTTTTTGTTAAGTTTATATATATATATATATATATATATATATATATATATATATATATATATATATATATATATATATATATATATATATATCTGTGTGTGTGTGTGTGTTTCTAGTTTTAATGTTTGCAGGGTTGCGTGCTTACTAATAGTCATAATCAATGACATTTAGATGTTTTGTAAATCTAATGAGATGGGTTGTTAATTGCCTGATTTTGGTATGGTCTTGGAAGGGTGGTAGGCAAGAGTAGCATTATTATTTGCCTTGGAGGGGCAATTTTGTATGACATAATGGATAATTTGTAGGGAGGGTGGTTTTGGTTAGAATTGTAAATGTAAAACCTTATTATACTATATATTAATAAAATCATATATTTTCACAAATTAAAAAAAAAATTGATAAAATTGAGATAGTAGATTTTTAGTTTTATCAATTTTAAAAATTATTTATCTTCAATCCAGTTAGCTAAATTTGGTTTTATGTTATAAGAGCTATTGATTAAAATTTATTAGCTGAGAGACTCTACAGTCTAATTATGCAACTCAAAAATCATTGTGAATTCTCTCTGAACATCTCCTTCATTTTCACAATTTCTTTTAATCAGCACCCTTCATTTTAACTTTCAAATATTTTATATCATTTTAACTTGTGATATTGCTATCAGGATTCAACAATGTAGTTTTTTGAGTCAAACTCATTAATCCATGTTTCATGAGTAGTGGTTCACACGAACCCATCTCTCATAAGAATGAGTGGAACACTTAGCACTCATTGCATCTAGGTGATGCTCATAGAGGTGAAGCACCAAGACTTTCTGACAGGTTACCCATCCCACAACTACTCCAACTAGAACGTGCTTAACTTTCAACTATAAAATATTTTATTAACCGATAGACTTTTACATAATAGACATTGCTTTCCGTCAGTGTCTCACACAAGCGTCGACTAGTTGTCAAAATTGGTAATAGCGTATTCCATGATATTTCCATCTACTTTTTAAA
Source organism: Chamaecyparis obtusa (assembly GCA_027943335.1). Lineage (NCBI taxonomy): Eukaryota > Viridiplantae > Streptophyta > Pinopsida > Cupressales > Cupressaceae > Chamaecyparis > Chamaecyparis obtusa. The sequence goes on from BSBK01002382.1 coordinate 1,284,450, forward strand.
ATATAAATATTTGCCTAATATTATTGTGTCGGGTCATATATTATTAGCTTGGAAATTGTAAATTTGATTTTATTGGTTTAATATTCTCTCTACCGCCAACAAACACGACAACTACAAAGGAAGGCACAACAGAAATATTATCGTATTTGCATCTATTCGATAGCTGAACTCATACTTTGAATATTTGCAAATGATATTATTAATATTCATTATTGGGCATCCAGCTGATTTCAAATATAATCTCTGTGAAACATATTGTTGTTCATGTTTGGGATCCATATATTCATCATGGTTGTGCATACACTATCTGTCACCGCAAACCTATCAATGATTTGTGGTAAATTACTCTTGCCAAATGTTTTAGTCATATGATTGATACTACAGGCTTGGCATTGGATGGATATTCTTAAGTGTAAATATATAGATATCAATGGCATTCTTTTACCGTGATGCTTGTTTAAGTTCTTCTATTTAAATTTGCCAAATTTAATAGGAAAAATTTCCTATGAATGGAATAAAACAGTGATGGAGCTCATGGAAAGGAGTGCTTGGAACTGTTATGTCATTCCTATCCTCTTCTCTCCCCTGCAGTCAATTTCAACCTTCTGATGAGCAACTGTTGTTACAAAAACCACAAGTTCAATTTAATTCCAAGTGAATCTCAATTATTAGGACATCACAACTTCCCTCGACATAGGGTTTCTAATGGGGTAAGCAGACAGAATTACAATCAACAGAACAGAACCCTATAGAACCTTCTTGGTTATTCAACCCAGTAAACCCATACTGCTACCTCAATTTTTTCTCGTTTACACTGAAGAAAAAAAAATTACATGAAAATTTATACGCCTATTTCAAAGAGAAGATTTTCATAAGATGTTGTTGCAACTGTTCTGGTATACATGTATCCAAAATGTGGAAGCACAGCCAAGGCCAACAATTGTTTTTGAAAAAATGACTCTAAAGAAAAGTGGTTCTGTGAAATGCCGTGGCCGCAGGATATTCACAAAATGGACTAGCTGAAAAAGGCTTCAGAAAATTTCAAGCAAATGCAATCGACATGTATTTAGAACCAAATTTGACAACCTTTGATTGCATCATGTCTTCCTATGTTAATATAGGAGTTTTGGAACAGGGTATGGAGATCCATCAAAGCATAATGAAAAGGGGTTCTTCCTCGTATGTTCTTCAAGAGTTGCATAATAAACTCATGAGTTTTTGGTGTTTATTCTTAGTTCGAAGTTTAGCTTGCAGATTTGTTTCTACCTTTTTTGAGACCATTGAAGAGCAAACTGTACATAAGGATGCATTAGATCAGTTGGATTATAAAAGTTGTGTAGGCTTTTGTTGTATGGATGAGGATTCTCATTGTCAACACTTCCTTAGACAAGCTATTATGGCTTGATTCTTATGTCCTAGTTCGTGTTTTTTGTGGTTTTCTTTCGTCTAAACATGTTACTTTTTAAGCTCAATAGGCAACCCACAAATCACATATTCACAAAACCATATTATTTATAAAACTACCAAATTCCAATCCCTTTCAATCGAAAGGAACTGGAACTGATTCAAGAATTTAGAGGGCTAAATATGAAAATGTACCATACAAGCTGTTTCTTTTTTCATTCTAAAATGACAGCCCTAAAACATGAACACTATTGAATACTGTATTGTTGCAATTAGGTTTAGCTTGGTCTGCTTTGTGGTTGGAAAATGAGAATGTAGCTCACAATGGGATATGTCTCCAAGAGCTTTATAAATCAATGGCTAAGGCCTAAAACACCGAATGAATAAAACAGAGCATGTTGCTCTTACCAAACAAAGAATACCTTGGTTCGATTCTCCAACTGAAAAGCAAGAGGTTGATCAAAATAAGTGAATTCCCAAACTGGACTCAAATTGCAGAAAAAAATTTAAAGATATGGAAGGAGAAAATGACTTTTTGTTCCACTGTAACAAGATGGGTGAGATTCACAACATTCTTCTGTGATTCTTCTTTCCCGGCGCATCAAAGAACACGAGAAATAGATTAGTTCCTTGGCACTTGTTTTTTGGGCTTGTCTTCTATGTAGTGGCAATTACAACAAGAGAGATAGATAGGAATTCTTTGTGGTTTCCATTTATGTGAAGGAATGTAAACTGTTTGACAAAATGCTTCAAAGAGATGAAAGTCTCACTTATCAATTGGTTGTTTGAGTAATGAACGAATAGAAGTGTTTATTCCTTCGGACTAAATAGATTTCAAACATACATGCATTTGATACTTCTTTGTGACTACGCTTCCGCTACATCGTCTGCCATAAAACAATTTGTTGGAATTGTGAAAAAGTGACAGACAGGTTATTTGAAATTGACATAACCAGCAGAGAGGAAACTATGTTCTTTGTTTTTTTGGGCGGAAATTAAGTTACCAATTTCGTTTTTGTGAGTTCTCCATAACTTATGCATCAATGATTCGCATTTCAATACAATTTTTTTTGACGAATTAAATTATTTTGTTGTGTTTGTGAGCAGCCAAATGATTTAAGAAATTTCTTTGCAGCGCTGCGTATGACCAGTCTTACGGTTTGATAGATTGAACTGCCGCCTTTGAAAGTTTGATTTTCCCGGAAAAGGTTTGTAATGGACTCGAATGGTATAAAGTAAGACATCTTTATATGTTTCAAAAATCATAATAAAGTTTAAATGTCGTTGGTATGAATTGAAATGTAATGACTTCTTTTCATTAGTCTGTAACAATTCTTATTAATAGAAAACTGTCAAAATTACTTTAAAGCCAAAATGATACTACGTTTATTTTAGTTAATTAAAAAAAGACGGGTGGGTCAAGCTGTGCAAGGGGTGAACTCTATATAGAGTTTTTTAGGTTGGAATTAGTTGCGAATTGTTCAATCTGCACTCAACATTGAAATAAAAATGTGAAAAATTAATTAAAGATTTAACCATTGATAGTTAGACATAAATTAGATCCTTGAAATTATGGAGTTTCTACCAAATTTGTAAGAAACAATATATAATATAACCATCAACAAATCTATTACAGATGTGCGTCTCATCAGAATGAATATGACCTATTTATTTCTAATATTTTGTGTTCTCGCCAGTTTAATTTATCAGGTGTTTTTTATCTGGATGTGCAAGTTGTTCCAATGCCCTCTATCTATTTGAATGAGTAAAGACATTGAAAAATAATTTTGCAAGCCACTGTGAATTATCAACATTGTTTTGCTCTTATCTTTAGCTTTAAATAAGGTAACTTGCCAATACCTCCATCTCTGTCGCTACCATAAACCCATGAATCAAACAAATTTATCAGCTTATGTATACAAATTGAATTTATACCTTTGTCAAATAAATTATATTTATACTGTCTCATAATTGTGTTTATTCTTAACAACTTATTCTTTCTTATCTGTTAAGAATCGACGGGTAAATCTTAGGCTATTGTGGGAATTATATTTCTTATATTACATATTGTGCAAGAGGTGGTCATTGATCCATGAGCATCCTCCACAACGATCTAAATTGATGGTGACAAAAATGATAGTTTCAAATTTTGATTAAAAGTTCTTCATATTATAGAGCTCATCAAGAGTTTTCCAACGCACTTTGAACGAGTTCAAATGGATGTTGTACACAAAAGTTATGGTCTTCCAAAGTTGAAGGCATGACAGAGATGAATTCACATATGACAACTCACATGTTTCTAATTATTGCTTATGGATACAATTTTGTGTGAATTTTTTGCATCAACATTTCTGATCACATTCTATGGTCCATCATCAAGATGAAAGAGAGCACAAGGAGAATGAAAGATAGAATAGTTGCATATCAATGAGAATAAAAAATAATTAAAAGGAAGATGGAGTCAACACAAGTATGAGGTAAAGACGAGATAGTGTTCACTAAAACTAACCCTTGTGTTGAACTTGAGCATGTCATAGATTATTGATTAGACCTTGTTTATGTATGTTGATATTAGTGCTTTGCCATTGATGTCAACATACTATTGTTGTTGCAGACAGTATGCTTAGTTTGTTCTGAAAAGATGATTTAAGTTGTTCAGACGATATGTTGATGATATTTTTTTGTGATTTTAGATGATGTTTCAGATATGTCTATAGTTGATTCTGGTCAACCTACATAGGTTAGCATAACAGTTTGAGTAAGCTATGATTGATTTATCAATTACTTGTAATTCTTGTAATTCAGAATTGTTCAGGAAGTGTCAGAGATTGAGTTTCTATTTCAGTATGGATTGTACTGGTTTTTCAACTGGTGCAAAGCTTGTGGTAATGTTTGGATTCATTGTTGTTTCCTCAACTGTTGTTGTTCATGATTTAGAGTTTGACAAGTTATATTTTTAGTGTGACAGAGTTCAGTGTTTAATATTGTTGATGATAAGTACAGAGTTTGGGTTTTGAGATTAAGTTGGTGCAAAGGTTCAGGAAGCTACTCTTGCTTCTTGTTGGAACTCTTGGATCATGCTATGACCATGTTGATGCTTTGTATTGATCATGGTGATCACATTTGGTGATTTGCTAGCGTGTTGTCATTTCTTCATTTATGTCCTAGCCAACTTGGTGAAGTAACATGTAGAAATTCTTGGTGCGGATTTGGCAAAGTTGTTTCATGTTCAAGGATGGAGTTTTGGGTCCTATCTAAGTCTTGGTCGACTTGATTTGTATCACATTGTAGTTTGAGTATAATATTTATATCATTTGTTCTTATAGCCTTAACTGACCTTGTTGTGGACTATTCATTGTAATGTGTATAAATGGGCAATCATTTATAATTGTGAAGTGTGTGGAAGATAGAAGAAAAGGAAGAAGATGTTTGTATTTTGTGACTGAGGCATAAATTGTACTTCATTGGAATTGTATTGGCATTGTTGATATTGTGAGTCAATTTGGTTGTATTGGATAGTTTGTCCACCTTTGTGAATTATAATCAGAGATTGATCGGTGAACTTGATTGAGGGCCAGATCATTGTAAATTGTATTGCAACATGAGCAATGAGCTCTAGATAGTGGGCTTGTGAATGCACGTGTATTCCTCTTTTGTTTTCATTTTGTCTTAATCGGGCAATATTTTTAGTAGAGTACCTCTATCTATTAGGTTTGACTCCCTTCGAGGTTTTCCCTCAATTGGGTTTCCTCGAGAAAAAAATAGGTGTTTTGTGTTATATACATGTTGTGGATCTTGAATTACTGTTTATCTTTCATATCATTAATTAAATTAAAGTATGTTAAATTTTTAAGTATTGTACAACTGATTCACCCCCCACCTCAGTTGTTAAATTTTTAAGTATTGTACAACTGATTCACCCCCCACCTCAGTTGTGCTTGTCTTCTTTGGGCCTAACACCTTGACCTAGAGAATTATTAAAACAACCACATCAAAGAACCAATAAAATCGGTTAGATAATATAATAAAATATAAAAATCAAACAATAGAAACTAAAGAACCAAAAACTAAAATAATGGAAACCAAAAAATACTAAATTATAAAATAAAACAAAGGAGAAAGAAGACAAGAAAGCAAAAATAAGAGAAAAATAAATTAAAAACAACAATTACAACAATGAAATTAAAACTAACTGTAAACCATAAAACTAAATAATAAATTACAAACAATAATGAAAATATAAAATTAATAAGACATAAAATAATAATAATAATAAATTGTTATAACTAAATGCATAGACTACAATATAATTAAATATAATAGCAAGTAGTGTATTTGATATATATAAAAAATTAAATAATAAATACTAAACTATTAATATATAATGAAATGATTTAAAAAAATAAACCAACAACCAAATGACCTAAAAAGGTACTAATATGTGTGTGTGTACACACACATACACTCAAGTTTGCGATCACCAACACAAAAAGTTAAGGGTAAAAGTACAAAGTTGTGTCCTAGTAGAGGACAATAAACGGGTTTCGGCCGAAGGTACTTTCAGTTGGACATGGTTTGGCCAGAAAAAGTTTGGCCGAATGTGCATGGTACATACATGACATCAAGTGGCGTCGATGTGGCAGACATGTTTCAGTCGAAACATGTCCGACTGAACAAGAAAAATGAGTAAATATAAGTAAAATATGTTAATCAATGAAGAATTAGGGCATATATATGCAGGGGGTTCGGCCAAACCTGGTCTAGCCGAAACTGCCTATGTGGCATCCCATGTGGTAGCCAAATAAGCAAAAAATAGAAATTTGTAAAACTTTTGACTTCTGCAGCTCATTTCACCATCAAAACTCAACTTTCTTCAAAAGATAAAAATACCCTTTCGTAGAGCTCGGAGTCATGATTATCTTCATATAAATTTTATAATATTTTGATTAGAGATAATATATTATAATTTTAAAATACTGTAAGTAGGTATTTTAACATTCGAGAAGATTGATGAGACAATTTATTGTCTCTATTTTGTTATAATCTTTATACTTTGTTGACACTCTTTATGCTCTGATAAGACATTTCCAAAACATTTATGAACCTATACCTATGTGAACTTGTGATAAGTATAGCTAGAGCCACAAAGACTATGGGTATTTAGAATGACATGTTTTGCTGATTATTATATATATATTGCAGTACTTCATATAGCTACTTTAATCTGTGTTCTAATATTTGGGTAGGAGTTGAAATGTTGACTTGTATATATATCAAATGCAACTAACCTGCCAGGAAAACAAGGAGCAGTTTGAGAGTGGTGCAACCGCATTAAAGAAGGAGCATTAGAGATCCAGCCATGACGGAAGGAGTCAGCACGATTCTGAGGATCATGCCGCTATTAAGGAGTTGTCATTCTAGAGAATATAGGAAATAGTTCTGCTATATTTTCCCAGTGTTGTTATTTTGTTATCTGTACTTTATTGTAATATGTCGTGGTTGTTATATTTCTTCTTTCTGTGGTGAGATTCAGTCAAGACTTTACAGTTATGATTTCAATAAGCATCAACCCTCTATATAAAGGGATTTGATTGATTTAGTTAAAAAGAGAAAATATATTAGAATGTTGTGTTCAACGTAGCAAAGTTACTCTTTTCTGTTCTTCATGTATTGTTCAATTACTATGTAATTAGTTAAGTAGAATATAATGGAAGAGTGATTTTGAAATATCTTTTGTGTTAGTAGTTAGCAGAACCCAACTAAGGAGGCCCACTTGGGAGGTGGATTAGATTAAGATAGAGTAGAATTGCTTTCTGCATTTTCCATGCTTTCAAGTAGAAGTTATTGTTTTACTCCTGCAACATTACTACTGTGAATGTTCCTGCAACACTTGCAGAGATAGACATAGTGAATGTTTTGAGTTGTTAAACAGGCTTAGAATAAGTTTACAAGCTTTCTGCAGTAATTTCATTAAAATACTCAAGTGTGTTTACTTTCCTGTAGCAATAGCATAGGTTTCTTTCATGCACTTTACCTTCCTGCAACATAGGTAGTATGACTCTTAGAGGAACTTAGTGCACAAATTGTGCTATCCCATTTCAAGTCTACGTCCCTGGGTTGAAAATTTAAATATATTTCATGATGGGAAAAGTAATCCTTAGTATGAATACATTATTCCTAAGAGAGACAATGGCATGATTATCATTACCTATTGTGAGACTGTTCATTTTTGGCATCGTTGTCGGGGATGGTGTTAAACTAGGACCTTAATGAGTCATTTACTTTTTAGATTAGTTTCTCATTTTTAGTCAATAGACAGTAGTTGTGAGCTTTCTTCATAAGTTCATCAACTTACTTGCATGCATCAAAGAAGGCGAGATGTTCATGGCAGATTTATTCCAAAAGAACTTGTTAAACTGAAAGAAGAGTTTGAAGAACTTGAGTTACCATTTCTTGATGGAAGTCCTAATTTTGCTGCATCATCTTCAATAAAAGGAGATCCTCATGATCCATTTGACCTTCATCCTTTTACATAAATATTAACCAGTTTCCTTAATAATTCCAATCTAGGACCACTTGTTGACCATACCCTTTTGGTTAATAATACTTTCCAGCCACAGTTTCATTATCCAACACCTCCAGTAATGGCAGCTCCTACATTTCCATTTCCTATCCCAATTCTTATCAACAATCCTAATCTCAAGAACATACCTACTTCAGCCCTTCCAAAGTTCTATGGCCTTATCATAGAGGACCCTGACACCTTTTTGTTCAAGTTTGACATATTGTGTCAAAGTTTTGACTATAATACTGACAGTCATAAGCTTAAGCTATTTCCAGTGACACTGAAGGAGTCAGCTCTCAGATGGTTCATGGGCTTAGGAGCAAATGCAGTAACTGATTGGGATGGAATGAGAGATTTATTTCTAAGGAAGTATAAGGAATACTGCAAAGGAGGTGATTCAAAAGGAGATGACATCTTTTGAATGTCACAGAAGGAAGATGAGACATTGGAGGACTACATATCATGCTTCTTATACAACTTGCAAAAGAACCCTCAACATGCACTGGAGGAGTATTCACAAAAGCTAATTTTCCTAAGAGGAGTGAATGATAACTACCTGGAAGCATTGGACCTTATGGCTGGAGGAGATATATCTCAATCTTCCTGGGATGACCTCAAGAAGATTTGTTTGAACTATTCCAAAGCAGCAGTAAAGAAAGGAAGAGGGATTTTGTCCAACATTGGCAAAAGGAAACTTGGCTCTAGTATTTCCAAAATAGAAATCTCAAACCTGCTATCAGACTTCAAGAAAGACATCATTAATGATGTTGCTACACACCTGGACATGATGGCTACCAAGAAGAAGCATGCAGGCATGGAGGCGCAACTAGCTAAATATTGTCCCCATTGTCGCAAGCAAAAGAAGGATTGTCATTGCAAACTGGTTGCAAACCTAGAGAATCAACATCTTCCAATTGAGTACTTAAAGATAGAAGGAGAGGACAAGCAAGTGTTCTTGATTGCTCAATGTCGGCCATGGCCCATGAGACAAGGTATGCCTCAAGACCCATTACAAATTTCAAATCCTTATAATAGTCAGTGGAAAAACTATAATATCCAAAGCCCTCCACAGTCTAATCAACCTACTTGGAATAATGCATGGCCCAAAAATCAATAGAATCAATGGTATCCTCCACAACAACCCCAATGGCCACAACCTCCAAACCAATGACAATAATCACAAGGGAATTGGCATCCCACTAACCAGTGGAGAGGACCTCAAAAATGGCCTAATTCAAATCCTAGATAACCATCTTTGCCACCTCCAATAAACACACCTGCAATTATGCCACCACCTGCAAACATAGGTCCTCAAAAGAAGACATAGTTACCTGCTTAACCACAATTGAATCCCAATAGTCAACAACCACATCAGCAAATGTATGCTACTGATGCTTAGCAGTACCCAACCTATGCACTCAACATAGCTGATATACACCTAAGATCGGGTACTACCTTGCCTGCATCTGAACCGCCTCATATTACCAATGTACTAGACCTTCCTGTAGCATCAGTACCAATTGCAGAGAATGCTTTGCCAAATACCATTGCCCCAAATAATGTTTCCAATTCAGCTAATGTTCAGACATCAGTTAAACCTCATTTTCCACAAAGGCTCACCTTGGACAAACCTATACCAAAAGAAGACCAACCATTTGATATCCTTGACCAACTAAAGAACATGCACGTTCAGATTCCCATGTTTCAAGCAATCAAGGATGTCCCTATATATGGAAAAGCAATAAAAGAAGCTTGTCTCAAAAAGTCTGGAAGAAAGAAAAAGGATCCTACAATAGTTCATCGTATAGGAAAATTAGCTGATATTATGTTGGGAAAACTGGTAATTCCAAAATATTCAGATCCAGGGAGTCTAGTTATTAACATCATCATTAATGGCCAGTCTATCAAAAATGCATTAATAGACTTAGGTGCTGCCATTAATATAATGACTAAGGATACCATGAATAAACTGAGCATAGAAGGGTTGTGAGCTACTCCAACAATATTGCAATTAGCAGACGACTCTACTATCACCCCTGATGGAATGATAGAAGACATAATAATTTCCCTAGATTCTTGGGAATACCCTACTAATTTCATGATTCTATCACCAAAGGTTAATCTTGTTGGTTACCCTATTATTCTAGGATGTCCATGGTTATTAATAGTTGATGCAAACATAAGTTGTAGATCAGGGAACATGACAATTTCAAATGGGCAAGCGACTAAGAAACTAGCATTGTACCCTCCAGCTCAACCTTAGCCAGATTTAAGTACCCCTATATGGCAAGATTTAGGAGATGGGGAAGAAGAATTGAACTCTGTGGTCCAGCTCATGATGTTACATAGGCAATCCTTTCTAAAGTTGCAAGAGGAAGATGGAGTAATTCAGAGCATTCTTAATAATGACTGTGTTGTAATCAAAGACATATTTGAGAGTTCTGTGTTAGAATTAACTACATATGAGGACCATGTTGAGAACTATGTTTTCCTTTAGAACCCAATATCATCCATCAACTACTACCTTGTGAAGTAGATACAAGTCCTATCCCTGAAGTATCCATGCTTGACCTTACAACTACTGTTGAGCTTTCCAAGGGTCGCAATCTCCATGTAAATAATAAGCTACCTTCACAACAGATGGAGCAGTTAACTAAGCTTCTACAAACACATGAAAAATCCTTTGCATGGGATTATGGGGATATGAAGGGACTAAGCCCCACACTCTGTACTCATAGGATTTATATCATTGAAGGAAGTCTACCACTCCGTCAACCTCAAAGGAGGATTAACCCAACAATAAGAGAGATAGTCAAAATAGAATTACAAAATTTGCTAGATGCTAGCTTTATACATCCTATATCTGATAGTAAATGGGTGTCACCTTTGGTTATAGTGCCCAAAAAGGGGGATAAATGGAGAATCTATGTAGATTAAAGAGAGTTAAACAAAGCCACCAAGAAAGATCATTTCCCATTACCATTCATTGATCAAGTACTTGATACTTTAGCCGGTAAAAAGTATTTTTCCTTTCTTGATGGATATAGTGGATACAATCAGATTACTATTGCTCTAGAGGACCAAGAGAAGACAACATTCACATGTCCATGGGGGACATATGCATATTTTGTCCTACCATTTGGGTTGTGCAATGCTCTAGCAACATTCCAGAGAGCTGTAATTAGTATTTTTGCTAACATTTCACATGATTGCATGGAGATATATATGGATGATTTTACAACATTTGGGGTGACATTTGAAGAAGCTTTGCAAAATCTTGAAAAGGTGTTGATCCGATGCAAGGAACACAATCTCTCCATTAACAATGAGAAATGCTTTATGCTGATGTAAGGAGTTGTACTTGGGCATTTTAAACTAGCAGTAGGAATCCAAGTGGACCCAACCAAAATTGAGGTAATACTCACGTTACCTACACCTACTAAAAAAAAAAATGTAAGATCTTTCTTAGGACATGCTGGTTACTATAGGTGCTTTTTGCAAAAGAGGCTGAGTTTATATGGACACAAGCTTGTGATGAGTCCTTCCTGCAACTCAAGACACTTCTAACAACTGCACCAATCCTCAAAGGACCGGATTGGTCTATCCCATTTCACATCCATACAAATGCATCAGATTATTCCATAGGTGCTTTGCTAGGACAAAGGCCTAGTAACCTTGAGAATACAATTTACTATATCAGTAAGAGCCTCCATGGACCATAACTAAAATACACAGTTATTGAAAAGGAACTACTAGCTGTAGTTTATGCATTAAACAAATTCTACCATTATGTAATAGGCTATCCCATCTTTGTTTACGTTGATCACTCAACAATTAAATATCTAATGAACAAACCTTCTATCACATACAGGTTAGCAAGATGGCTTCTTCTATTGTAGGAATTTGATATAACAATTATTGATAAGCTAGGGAAAGCAAACATAGTAGCTGATTATTTGTCCAGACTTTAAATTACTGATGTAAACACTACTCAGGTTGAAGATACATTCCTTGATGAACACCTATTCCATATAGCAGTAAAAAATCCATGGTATTTTGACATAGCCAATTATCTTGTAGCCAGTAAGATGCCCCCACATTTCTCTCGAAAGGAAAGAAGAAAGCTTACAAATAAAAGTTTCCAATTCTCATGGATTGATAACAATTTATTTTATATTGGTCCAGATCAAATCATTAGGTGTGTGAGAGAAGATGAAATATATGATATACTCCACGCTTGTCATGATGAGCCATGTGGAGGTCATTTTGCAGCAAAGAGAACAACTTTGAAAATGTTAACAAGTTACTACTAGCCAATACTTCATAAGGATGCAACCAACTATACAAAAAATGTGATGAATGCCAGAGGATGGGTTACCCAACCAAATCAGATGAGATGCCCCTTAATCCACAATTGGTCATAACACCATTTGATAAATGGGGTATGGACTTCATAGGACCAATAGATCCACCTTCAAATGGGAAATCTTACATCCTTGTCTGCACAAATTATCTGACAAAATGGGTGGAAGTGAAAGCAATGCAACATGCCAGAGATAAAAAAGTAGCAAAATTCCTGTATGAGGATATTTTTACTGGTTATGGAGTCCTGAGAGAACTTGTAATAGACCAAGGAGCATAGTTCACTTCAAACCTGATCAGTGAGCTAATGAAGGAATATAATATCAGACATTAGAATTCTAGCCCTTACCATCCGTAGGAAAATGGACAAGCAGAGGTCACAAACAGAGAAATTGAGGCCATATTAACAAAGACAGTGCAATTGCATCGCAAGGATTGGAGCAGTCAATTAACTGAAGTAGTCTGGGCCTATCGCACAACCTGGAAAACAACCATAGGATTCACACCATTTGAATTAGTGTATGAAAAGGCAACAATGTTACCAATAGAATTTGAGCACAAAACATTGTGCACAGCTCTGGAATTGAATATCAATATTCCTGCAACACAAACAGAATGCCTTCTCCACCTCAATTCTTTAATGAAATGCGTAAATCTGCATTGGAGTGAACGGAGTTAATCCATAACCAATGGAAGAGGTCGCATGATTCACATATCAAGAATAAGAACTTTCAAGTAGGTGATTGGGCTCTATTATATGATTCCAGATTCAAGGAGATTCTAGGAAAACTGTAGACTAGATGGTTGGGACCATATGAAATTGAATATGTCTTTGACAATGGAGTAGTCCAGTTGACCACATTAGATCTAGTCTAGTTCAAACTACTTGTCAATGGACACCGCTTGCACCTGTATCGCAAGCTCCAAACCAAAGAAGAATTCCTACAGCAGTTCAGCACACACAGTTCACCAGCACCACAGGTAACAGTTCATGCAACAGAAGGTGAAAGCCTTCCTCCCGTAGCTTCACCATAACATGCCTTCAGAAACCAACCATAATAAAACTTCATTTAATATGAGGTACATTTCTTCATTCACTTTTCTTTCTTCTTCTCTCCAAATCATCTCATTTCTCTTTCTTCCATCCACTCACAACCCACATCATCCATAATTTATTTTTTCAATGCTTTCAATAAAACCCACATCATTAATCACATGCAGCCGTCGGAATTGACACACTCTCATCAAATTTCCTTCATGCATATCGTAAATAATTTCTAGGTACAACTCTCTCAATCCTTACTCACTTTTAGCACACAGATTTTAATAATTATATATAGTACTGCACTAAATATATAATATAGGTGTTACACTAGTTTCCCATTCTTGTGCTAAATATGTCAAGTGAGGACAGTTGCAAATATTTTGTAGGGGGCAGGGGAAGTGTAATAAATCTCAAATGTTATTACTAAGCCATCCTAGTCACATCCTTGTCACTTCAACATTGTGCTTAGGCTTTGTTCCATTAATTTCTTTTATTCCCATATATTTTTCGTACTTGCAAAATTTTGATTTTCTAAAATTGATATGACTTGAAAGGACTATAATTAAATTGCATGGTAACTCACACTTAAAGTTGTGATGTCCTCTGTAATCAATGTCATTATTATTGTTCTTGTTAAGCATAACAGAGGAAATGAAAGCGATAAAATCAATGTTTTCAAGAAATGCAATTGAATTTCAAGAAGAAGGTATTTGCAAAGCATAAGAGACTTTAACAGTGAAATTGGAGAGTAGAAAATTGAAGGCTGGGTATAGATTGTGAATTTGAATTAGCCCAAGAATTCTATGGATTATATCAAACTCTTCCTCCATGGCAGAAAAATTTACTATGTGAGCTATATTTGCATAACTTTATCATTCCACATGAAATAGAATGGAATCCTTTTCTCTACATAGGGGATATCCATTTGAGGGCTCTGATGTCTTGGATGCACAATGAAGGAAATTATGATAGGCAGCTGAATAATTACAGAAACTTAGAGAAGTCTGAACCCTTACCCTTGAGGGATGAATCACACAAACCTGATGTCCTCTTACGAGATTGGCTCAATCTAACCTATGGAAAAAATAAACCTAAAATCATGGAAAAAGTTCTTTGCACTAAGAGACAAGGTCTACAGAGAACATCAGGGATTGCCCTACTTTTCATTTCAAAGAGCTCTTGCAGGAGTAAGAAGCCGATGGAATAGGTTACTAGAGGCCTTCAAGAAAACAAAGCCACACAACCCAATCAACTTTGAAGAAGCTACAAACAGAGCAACTAAATATATGTGTATGCACCCTAAAATGGTCGCCTAGACTTTGGGCCCCATTTATTTGATTTATCAATCTTGAATCATTTTGATCAATAATCAATATTTTGAACAATATCAATTTCTTGATCAAATCCTAATTTCGATCATATATTGGATTTTTATCCTTGGGCTAACCATTTATCCTAAGTCTTTATTTAATTAAAAGGAATATTTTCTCCCCTTTCAATTAAATAAAAAGCCCCACTTTCCTCTTATCCTAAGTTGCACAAATAAAAACATTATTCCTATTTTATAAAAAAGGAAAAAGGCACTTTTGTCTCACATGAGGCTCAAAAGTCAACACTTCACTCTCATTGGAGGATGTTTGTGCACATGGATTGCTCCTCTTTCAAGCTCCACCACTGATTAAGATCTTTTGCCTCTTAATCTCCATGGTCCATTCCTTTGCATTTCTTATAAAAGGAGAGCTCTCTCCTTCATTTGCATATCCTTGTTTTATGCTATTGTTATGCTGCAGGTTTTGGAGCTCTCTTTGAAGACACTCAAGCTTTGAAGCCTTGACATTCTTAGTTGCATTTCATAATAGTTTTGCTTTCATAGTTGCATTCATGGCATTCTTAGTGTAGATTTCCTTTTATGCAATCTCACATAGTCTAAATAGGAAGGATTTGTAATCCATTGCTATTTCCTTTCATAGATTAGATTTCTTTTCAAGCATTGCATTGTTATCATTTAGCTTAGCTTGCACATTCATACTAGTTGCATTTGCATTTCATTTCTATTTAGATTCTTGGAGATATTGGCATTGTTGCCCTTGTCTTCACTTGAATCTCTCATTGGATGGTTGACTAGCAAGGTCACTTTCTTGTAGCTCTAGCTGAGAGCAAAACTCATAGTCCCTTGCAACTCCATGCATAGAGAGCTGTGAGCCGCTTTGTGAGGCCTCACTCTTGAGTAACCTTGCATGTAATGGTTCATAGAAGTGCATATTTTAGTGTGTACATTTCTGGCGCCCACCGTGGGGCAGAGTAGATTAGCTTTGTCCCTTTAATTCTGCATTTTCCGTCAAATTTTCGTCAATTTTCGGGTTGGTTTTCAGTCTCTGGTTTTTTTGTCTCAGAGTATCGCGCGATACTTCTCAGAAATATCGCGCGATATACCTTTATATAGCTGTGCGATACTTCGCGCATGCTAGAAATATAGCCCGCTTTGAAGAGAAATATCGCGCGATAGTTCGCCCCTGACGAACTATCGCCCAACCTGCCTGGAGTGTATCTCCCACCAGTACTGAGGTATATCGCCTGGCATAAGGCGAAATATCGCGCGGACTGAGAAGTATCGCCTGGTGTCGGGCGAAGTATCGCGCGATACTGTGTCTGTACCTGGTAGTGACCTATTTTTGAGTTATTTTATCTATTTTGCAAGTTTCGGGTTCTTAGCTATCTTTTTGAAATTTTTTGAAATTTCTAGCGTTTTCAAATCCGTGCCACTCTGGAAAACGGGTGCCCATTTTTTTTGAAATTTTGCAAATGGTATCAAAAGTTTAAGTGTGATATATCGTTGGAAAGGTCTTTTCGAGCCTAATCCAACCATGATGGTTTCATTTTCAGATTTTATCATTTGATCAGTTATTTTTGCAGATTATCTGATTTTTCATGTATTAATCATTGCTAGATTTTAGATTTTGATTCTCCTAACTCTTGTTGGTCTAACAAGTTGTGGTTGTAGGTGCTCTCATTACTTGAAATTTGTCAAAAGAATGCATGTCAAAGAGGGCTACTAATGGTTTTTGTAGGGCTGCCCAAGCATAAAAACAAAAAAAATTCTTGCTTGTTTATTTGCTTTCCTTTCAAGTGTGGCATTCACTAATTGTATTAGGCATCTTAATACCTTGTGAAAGGGATCTTGAGGTGGTAGGAGAAGTATGCTCTTCACCTTTAGGTGAATCAGAAAATCTTGACCCATCTTAAGGTTTTGGAAGCAAGGGGGTAATTGATCTCTTTGCTTGGTGTGTTTGGGAAAGATTCTTGAGATAGGGGAGTATGCTCTTCACCCTTGTGGTGAATCAAAAACCTTGAACCTCAAGAGTTGATCCACTTCTTTGTTTAGTTTAGGAATCCTTTAGCGGGCCTGCTCTTGAGCAATCAAAAGGAACGACTCAAGTGGGGACAACCTTGTCATCATTTTCCTTGGTGGCAAGTGATTCCAACTCACTATAATCTCAAGGCTATCAAGGACACCAAAAACCTTGATAGACATAACACTTGTCTTTGTTTGATGTGAGTAGCTCATGGGATTGCGACCATGAGGAAAACATTGAACAAGAATGCTTAAGGTACTCTTGAGGCTGCGAGGTCCTAGTCCTTTATGAGGAGCAAGAGGGGTGTTGTGAACGAAAATACTTATTAAGAACCATTAGATAGAAGCCACCCTCTTTTAGCCGCTTATCTTCTTAGTGCAAGGATTGATCCAAGTGGTTTACCCGGATCACCCCAAGATACTCACCATATGTGTCCCTTTGGTTGTGTTGTTTGACACTTCCATGACAAAGCCAATATCTCTTGTGGGCAACCACTTGGTGTGAGGCAAGGGGGCATCAAGTTGTGGGCTAAGTTGATGAGTAATGAGCCTTGTCTTGTAGGTAGATATTGCTTGAAGTGTCTTCGATTGTGTGATACCAGTGTAAACATTCTCAACATACAAACAATCGGTAGCATTCATAGGGTGCTTTTTCAATTTTGATATCACAAGTGCTTGTCTTGGCAAGGTTGCTTTTGCCCTTGTTTCAAGTGTTTGAAGACATGTTTGATCCTCTACTGTTGGCAAACCTGTCCAAATGCTGTTGAACTTGTGATTGAAATCAGACATTTTCACCCTCAGATTCGAAAACTTGAAATTAGACTTTAAAAACTCAAAATTTTGCACAAATTGGTCAAGATCAACATCAGTATCACATTAGCCAAAGAGAAATATCGCATTAGAAGGTTGTTCTTGGTGAGAAAGTTTATCTCTAGGATTGTTAGCTACATTCTTGGAAAATTTTAGTACTCTTATTGCCCAAATAATTTTCATTTAATCTCAATTTCAATTATATTTTGGCCTAGCCCAACCTCCTGGTTCAAAAGTGCAAGGGTAGTCACCCTTTGATTTGAAGCACCTCTTTGACAGTGTTGGTAAAGCCCCTGCTTCTATCTTTTCATTTCTCTTTGGACAATAGAGAACTTTGATTATCCTAGTTTGGTGTTGACATTTTGTGAGGTCATCCTATTATCAAGGGTCTTCTATTTTTAGTCTTCCTTGGTCAGTCCAGATCTTAGATCTTAGGTGTTGTCATGTTGCTCAACATCTCAATGAATGTTATAGTATCAATTGCACAAGATGGCTCTTAGTCTTCTTCTTTCTTTTCCATTTCCCATGTTCTTCTAAAGTCTTCTACTCCCATGGGAAATTCTTCTTCTTCTTCTTCTCCTTGATTCTTTTCCTCTTATTATCTAGTCTACTTTCTTCTATTCATCTATTCATTTCTTCCATGCTTGATTCCTCCTCTTCTATAACCATGAATCTTGACTATCTTGTTAAGGAACCTCTCTTAAGAATAGACGATCTTGAGCTCATTGACATATTCGAAAAGTGTTGTTCCTCCAAAATTCTCATGAGTGATAAATTTATAGCAAAAATAAAAGAAAAGATGATTAAATCAGATGCCTTTGCTAGAATCATAAACATGATCATATCACGATCTTCTTCTTCCAAACATTCTTCATCATCTAAACCTTCTCATTCTTCTTCACCTTCCAAGTCTTATCATGACTCTTCCAGACATCATTCTCATTCTTCATATTCTAAGTCTTATCATGATTCTTCTAAACACTATTCACATTTTTCATCTTCCAAATCTTATCATGACTCTTCTAAACATCATTCAAATTCCTCATTATCCAAGTATTCTTCTTCCACTAGGTCTTCACCTTCCCCTTCTTCACAATCTCATTCTTCTTCTACTTCTCCTAAGAGTCTTACTTCTCTTCAGAAGACATACCATAAAGAGCAACATGATAGTCCTTGTGATGTCTCTTCCACAAAGAGTGACAAACCTACCTTTGATGACTATGATGACTATGATGACTATGATGATGGACAATGTAGCAATACTTATGGCAACTCTATTCCTAAGAGTCCTCCTCGTCGTGTGCTTAGGCTTACTAAAGGGTCATCCTATTGGATAGATTGTGATGGTGATCCCTATGATTCTGATTTTGAGAGAAATTATGATATTTGTTGTGAACAATATGATACATCTACTTCTATTGAGGAAGAAAAATCTTTCCGTGCTGATTATAAACGAAGATACTATGAGCATGTCTTGTCTAAAAATTCTCATGCTGAAAATAAAGATTACACTCTCCAGCAAGATCATGTTAATGCTAAACCTTTGTCTTGTGATGGTCCCCTTCCATCCGCCACTTCCTCCAATACCCACACACTTCCTAAAGTTTCTAAGTCATCCAAATCTTTCACAAATCCTTCATCCAACAAAGATCCTAAGACTTTCCATGCAGTTCCCTATAGTTATCCTCAAGGGACACCTCTTAAAGATACTCAAGATAACCTTCACTTGACTGCAAATACTTTCAATAATGCTAAACCTAAAGAGCCTAAGCCTTCATGCGCTATAATTCCTATTTCAGCTAGTCCTTCACCATCTCTTCCAAAGTCTTCCATACAATTCCAACCTGCTTCCTTGTCCTTAGAAGTGGCTCCATGTCAAGAGGACTCTCAAAATGATAAAGAAAAGAACATAAAGAAAGATCAAGATCAAGGACCCTCCATATCATCCAATTCTCTTCATGATGTATCTTCTCCATTGCATGGTTCTTTTGATCCTCTATGCTCTTCCACATTCATTCCACCATATCCTAAGCAAGATCAAGCTACTACTTACACTATTGAGCTTATTGATAATCAAAATAACCTTACCACACTTGCGCTTTCCAAAAATGATGTTTCCATTAAGGTTATTAAAAATGGTGTTGTTACTTCTGATGTTAAGCCTATTGAAAATCAAGAAAAAAATAATGCGCCTATGCTATCCAAAGATCCTTGTCAAGATCAAAGTCTTCCACCTTCTTGTTCTACCGCTCCATGTTCACTTCCGCTTTCTACTCTTCCTAAGTCTTCACAAGCTTTGAATGATCCTATCAAAGAAATTGCTCATATTCAAGATGTGCATGATCCTGTTGAAAATTCTAATGCTCACTCTAAAGATCCTGATATCCTTGGTTGTGATATAGATGTTGATGAACTTATTGATTATCCTTTTGCATCTTCCACTTCCATCCTTGGACCTCCTCCACCAGTACTAAGGGCTTCACATCTTCCTTCCATCTTGGGCCCTTATGTCCCTTCACTTTCCCCTTTTAACTCTCCTAATTCATCATCCATTTTGGGTCCTTACGTCCCTCCATCTCCTATCTTTCCTCAAGATCAACATAGATACATACCCTTGAATCCTTTTCACCCACCCGCCCATCTAAACCGGTCATATCCTCCTTCTTCTTCCACAAGTCCCAAGTCTTTTGGAAGTAAGTTGAATGTTCAAAACAAGAAAAAGAAGCAATACAAGAATCCATCAAAAAAAGAAGATCACCATGTCCCCTCTAATCGACATGTATATATAAAGTCAAAAGAGATATCTAAGAAAAAAACTACAAGACAAGTATGGGTTCCAAAACCCATCATTGAAGATATTCTTTCTAAATTATCAAAAGGAAATGAAAAGACTACGACTATATGGATTCCAAAGTCTCTCTTGAAAGAGTCTAATGTTGAACAAAAAGTGAAATTGACATTCAAGCTTCCAAAGGCTTCCACTTCATCTTTTTCCAAAAACATTCTTCCATTCCATGTGCTTGAACCACAACCTCTGCTAAACATTTTCCATATTCCCTCTCGTATTCCTCCATTCACATGTGAGAATTATAACAAGCACACCAATCCTCTCTTCGAGGAGTCAAAT
The DNA here is from genome assembly GCA_027943335.1 of Chamaecyparis obtusa. Taxonomy (NCBI): domain Eukaryota; kingdom Viridiplantae; phylum Streptophyta; class Pinopsida; order Cupressales; family Cupressaceae; genus Chamaecyparis; species Chamaecyparis obtusa. The sequence continues at coordinate 1,305,115 of BSBK01002382.1, forward strand.
AGCAATAATGAACCAGAATATGGTTCACATTTGGACTAGAATATGGTTTACATTTCCTCCATTTTTCCCGTCACCCTTCAAGGTGTGTATCGATGTTGATCTTGCCTTCTTTCTAGCTATCCTTTTCACATTCCTTCCATTCATCATCCTTCTACCTTCTATCATTTTTTCTCATTTGCCTATTCCTTCTGCGTCTTCCTTTCCCCTTTAGCATCTTTGAGCATATCATTTTGAATCCTTGGCATTTTATAGTTTATCCTTTCAAGGAGCATTATCTAAAAAGCTTGCTTTCTTCCAAAAAATTATAAAATTCAAAAAAATAGAAAAATGAAAAAAATGATGAAGAAATTGAAAATGTGCCATGGTGAAAACCTGGAAACAGGCACCTTGGTAGCAAAAGTAAAGAGAAATAAATTCATCCTATGGTGAAAACCACTCCCTTGTGGCACCTTGGATAAGTACCATGATGAAAACCTGGCAGTCAGGCATCATGCGTAGTTCTTCTACATTTTTCATCCATTCCATCTTCTCTCTTTGATCTTGACAATGTTGATCTATACATGAACATTTGGCTATTTTGTGAGCTATCTTACGGTGATCTTGCTTTCATTCCATTCATGTTTAGCCTTCATATTCATTTTCCTTCATTCATTCTAGCCTTTCGCTATCTTTTTCCCCCTTGGTCTTGATCTAATAAAAAGAGTAAAACACGATGCTATGAAGCCTCTTGACATGTCTACTCCTTTGGACTGCATCCTTTCCTTCTTTTGCAGTGCACTTTTGTGACTTATCCTATGCTATCCTTTCATTGCTTGTCCAAATGCGCTTTACATGACAATTTTTCCCTAGCTTGGGTACTCTTGAGGAGTTTGACCTTGAGGATTTCTTCCCTCCATTCTCCTTCATTCTTTTGTTTTCCCTCTCGTTCCCCACCTTGCTAGACATTGGGACTACACGATGTGATCTTGCTTAAAGAGTTTGATGCCTTTTCTGTCTAGGGGCATTCTTTTGTACATATTTTATTGATCCTGAAAAAATTCTAAAAAAAAATTCATATATGATGCTGAAAAAATCCTAAAAAGCATAAAATGTCCTGAAAAAATATAAAAAAATCAAAAAAATTCAAAAATCCAAAAAAATGAAAAAATGAAAAATGATTCCAAGTGGTGAAAACCTGGAAACAGGCGCTACTTGAGGCCTTTGCACCCCTATTTGTTAGCATGCATCCTCGACACTTAGCCACTTCCCATCATGCCTTGACCTTATTTGGCCTGGTCTGGAATTGGTCTTTGTCTTTGTCTAGGGGGCATGACTGTTAGCATTGGTCTTTTAGGTACGTTTGTCTCTTGGGGCATTTCACAATAGGTGTTTTTTAACACCACCCCAAACAGTGTTTTTCAACACTACCCTTGCGTCGAGTGTTTCTTAACACTTATCAGGTGTCTTACCCAACAGTCTCGCATGATGTGATATTTCTCACTAAGCAGATATGATACTCAGAATTTGACTCTATGACCAACACACACACACTTAAACAATCAACTCGCTGACGATATGATGACTTTATTTTTCTTTGTGTGTTGTCTATAAAGATTTCTTTTGATGAGTGGTCTCTCCCTGAGAAGTTTTCGATGATGCATTGCTAGAAGACTGAGGGAATGAAACCATGTTTTCTTTCTTTATCTGCTTGTGGGTATATTTTGTTGGTCCTAACTGTCATGAGCATTTATGCTGGTCCTACTTGACACTATGAATTGACAAGGTATTATCCTTGGCTATTTTGCGAGTGCATGCTTTTAGCTATCCTGACTTTCATGTATCTTGATACAAGCATAATCTCATCATATCAAACTTAGGTGATCTCACTGCATTAGTCATCTTGACCTATATGTCTTTGATGCCTAGGTGGGATTCCCACATTTCTATCTGATAAAGATCATATTCATATCCACATAGTTATGCTAGTGTGCATTGTATGATCTTACGACGCTACCAATAATGCTCAATGATGATAATTAGATGTCTATAAGCGTTGTGACCTTGCAAGTCAACCATTTTCATAGTAGCTTGCATTTTTAGGGTCATGTTAGATTAGTTTCGCATCTTGCATATGGAGAGAGTTCTTATTTTTTATCATCTATGGACTAGTTGGTCAACTATGCTCATTTTCTGATTCTCCTTGATCATATCTTTCATTTCTGGTCTTTCATATCACATCATTTTCTATCCATTTTCGGACTCAAAATCGAAATCCAAGTCACATTTTCAAGTTTTCTCATTCTTCTGAGCAGTTGACTGACCTTTTGAGGCATAATTTGATTTTCGATGGACTTTCTTCCTTCCATGTCTCTCAAATTTTCTAGTCTTTCATCCACTCTATTTCTAGTCTTCTATTTCTATTCTTCTACTTCCTCACTGGGGCATGTTTTATTGCCTAATGGTTAACCTATTTGACCCTTACATTCGATTGTGATTTTATTATGATTTGATCAAATCTTTATCGATTTGCTGTCTCTCCTCTACCTGATTTCGATTTCGATTCCGAGGGGGGCAGTACCTATGGGATTCTCATCCCCAATCGCTTGATTCTCTTGATTCAGACATCTTTTGTGAGCTTTTGCTCAAAACTTGAGATTCTTATCTCCCAGTTTTAGACATTGATTATTGCCTAGCAGCGACGGTGATAAGTTTTGTCTAAAGCTTGATTTGCACCTAGCAGCGACGGTGTTGGTCTAAGCTTTTGTTTATGCTTGTCCGGATGTGATCCCGAATCGACCTCATATCTGAGTTGTTTTGTGATCCCAGATCGATCTCACATTTCAACTTCATTCTTTGACTACATGTGTTCCCAAATCGATCACACATTAGTCAAAGAGGGGCAAATGTATGCACCCTAAAATGGTCGCCTAGACTTTGGGCCCCATTTATTTGATTTATCAATCTTGAATCATTTTGATCAATAATCAATATTTTGAACAATATCAATTTCTTGATCAAATCCTAATTTCGATCATATATTGGATTTTTATCCTTGGGCTAACCATTTATCCTAAGTCTTTATTTAATTAAAAGGAATATTTCCTCCCCTTTCAATTAAATAAAAAGCCCCACTTTCCTCTTATCCTAAGTTGCACAAATAAAAACATTATTCCTATTTTATAAAAAGGGAAAAAGGCACTTTTGTCTCACATGAGGCTCAAAAGTCAACACTTCACTCTCATTGGAGGATGTTTGTGCACATGGATTGCTCCTCTTTCAAGCTCCACCGCTGATTAAGATCTTTTGCCTCTTAATCTCCATGGTCCATTCCTTTGCATTTCTTATAAAAGGAGAGCTCTCTCCTTCATTTGCATATCCTTGTTTTATGCTATTGTTATGCTGCAGGTTTTGGAGCTCTCTTTGAAGACACTCAAGCTTTGAAGCCTTGACATTCTTAGTTGCATTTCATAATAGTTTTGCTTTCATAGTTGCATTCATGGCATTCTTAGTGTATATTTCCTTTTATGCAATCTCACATAGTCTAAATAGGAAGGATTTGTAATCCATTGCTATTTCCTTTCATAGATTAGATTTCTTTTCAAGCATTGCATTGTTATCATTTAGCTTAGCTTGCACATTCATACTAGTTGCATTTGCATTTCATTTCTATTTAGATTCTTGGAGATATTGGCATTGTTGCCCTTGTCTTCACTTGAATCTCTCATTGGATGGTTGACTAGCAAGGTCACTTTCTTGTAGCTCTAGCTGAGAGCAAAACTCATAGTCCCTTGCAACTCCATGCATAGAGAGCTATGAGCCGCTTTGTGAGGTCTCACTCTTGAGTAACCTTCAATGCAATGGTTCATAGAAGTGCATATTTTAGTGTGTACAATATGTAGTTGGGGTGTCAGATCAGAAGAGAATTTTGGATTCCCTTGTCCTTCCGACCACCTACACTCCTATGGCCGCTATATGACATCAATGCCACCAGATTGGACCAGTTGTAGGAGGAGCATCAGGGAGATTAATTGGCAAGAACAAGAGGATTTTATTACACTTTCAAGAGTGGAAGGAAGGGAAAGACAACTGTCAGTGATTTCAGATCTACATCTAGAAAATGTAATGCTTGAGGACAAGCATTATGTTTAGTAGGGGATAGATGATGAGACAATTTATTGTCTCTATTTTTTTTATAATCTTTATACTTTGTTGACACTCTTTATGCTCTGATAAGATATTTCCAAAATATTTATGAACCTATACCTATGTGAACTTGTGATAAGTACAACTAGAGCCACAAAGACTATGGGTAGTTAGAATGACATGTTTTGCTGATTATTATATATATTGTAGTACTTCATATAGCTACTTTAATCTGTGTTCTAATATTTGGGTAGGAGTTGAAATGTTGACTTGTATATATGTCGAATGCTACTAATCTACTAGGAAAACAAGGAGTAGTTCGAGAGTGGTGCAACCACATTAAAGGAGTGTTAGAGATCCAGCCATGACAGAAGGAGCCAACACGATTCCGAGGATCATGCTACTACTAAGAAGGAGCTATCATTCTAGAGAATATAGGAAATAATTCTGCTATATTTCCTCGACGTTGTTATTTTGTTATCTATACTTTAGTGTAATATGTTATGGTTGTTATATTTCCTATTTTTGTGGCAAGATTTAGTCAAGACTTTACTGTTATGATTTCAATAATCGTCAACCCTCTATATAAAGGGATTTGATCGATTTAGTTAAAAAAGAGAAAATATATTAGAATGTTGTGTTCAATGTAGCAGAGTTACTCTTTTCTGTTCTTCATGTATTGTTCAATTACTATGTAATCCGTTAAGGAGAATATAATGGAAGAGTGATTTTGAACTATCTTCTATGTTAGTAGTTAGTAGAAGCCAACCAAGGGGGCCCACTTGAGAGGTGGATTAGATTAAGATAGAGTAGAATTGCTTTCTACATTTTCTGTGCTTTCAAGTAGAAGTTACTGGTTTACTCCTGCAACATTACTACTGTGAATGTTCCTACAGCACTTGCAGAGATAGACATAGTGAATGTTTTGAGTTGTTAAACATGCTTAGAATAAATTTATGAGCTTTCTGCAGTAATTTCATTAAAATAGTCAAGTGTGTTTACTTTCCTGCATCAATAGCATAGGTTTCTTTCATGCACTTTACCTTCCTGCAGCATAGGTAGTATGACTCGTAGAGGAGCTTAGTGCACAAATTGTGTTTTCCCATTTGAAGTCTACGTCTTTGGGTTGACAGTCTAAATGCATTTCATAATGGGAAAATTAATCCTTAGTATGAATACATTATTCCTAAGAGAGACAATGACATGATTATCATTACCTATTGTGAGATTGTTTACCTCTCACAACATTTTAGAGCTCAAAACTTGAAGGAGGCTGACACATATTGAGATATCCTATTAAATAAACAAGACATGGTTGCAATTTGAATTTTAGGAAAAAACATAGGGTAAAGGATTCCTAAGGTGCCCTCTACCCAAGAAGATGATGCTCATGACATCCTATACCCAATAAAAGATGCAAAAAATAATTTTAGGAGTTAGCAAGGAGGAGAGAAAGCCATAAATATAGGTGGTGCAGGGCTAGATCAAGCATAACAAACATGAAATCTTAAAAACACTAAAATGGGGCCTAATTTAGAATCTAATTATAGTTTCTTACAATTTAGGATCCAGTGCAATTTATAAAGTGGTTGAGAAGTGGAATACGATAAACATAATACACTTTGAATTGATCTTCTAAGGTAAAATATTTTATAATCATGAGACAAACTTGACTCTATGGTGGTAACAACTGACCCCTTTCATAACTATCATGCATGTTGACCCGAGCTTCATTCCCTCTAAAAAACTTGTTGAAGCTTTCATTGCCCGACACTTAACTGGCTTTCTTAAATCTTCTACCCTCTATGGGTAGCCCAGTAACCTTTAGTATCATATTTTCACAGATTTCAAAGGAAATTCCTTCCACAATCCTCCTAAGAGGTAATTAATTGTATAGAAAAACTCTCAGCATGACCATTAATGGGATCAATAAACTAAAATTCCCCTCCCTCTCTATAGATATTCCACATAGTAGCATCATTTCTAAATCATAAGGCTTACTAGGATAAATACGAACATAGTCCCCACCCATATTAGGGAAAGAAGGAAAATAATTAGCAAAGAGGCGCACCATAGAAATAAACTAATAGACTCAAACATAATTAGGGAAATTTTCTATAGAATCTAAGAGGTTAAAATAGAACTTTTAGTCCTGTGTACCAACTTGGGTATACGGGGGATTCTCTTAGTAAACCTAAATCATAGCACATGCATTCTTGGAATACTAAAGAATCTCCCAATTTCCAAAAAATATTGCCCCAAACTCATTTTTTTCATCCCCCTCTAATACACACCCAATACCCCTCACACTTGTTTTTAAAATAAGAGTAAGCGAGGCCCCAATTCCTAGAATTTTTTTTATCTAGTTGTGTGGGAGGAAAGGAAGGGAAATTCTAGGTATCAAGAAAAATATTATCCATAAGCAATTTGTGAAAAGACCTATAAAATTATTTTGTTAGATTATCTAGTTCACAAATAAGCTTGTGGTTCCTTTTCATCCAAATGTTCTATCCCATATGGTGGCGGATATGCTTCCATGTAGTTTCCTAATAAGTGGGTTATGGGAAGTATCCAACTAATCAAAAGAAAGATATTGAACATCTCCATTCATGAATCAAGAAAGTTGGAGCTTCCACAACACCATACTCCATAGGACTTGTCTTGAGGGGCATCCTCCTCCTCATGCTTGCATAACACACAACAGTTAGGCAACTAGAACCTACACTTAATGAGATTATCTTGTGTGATAATTTTATTATGCATGAAAATCCACCAAAATAAGTTAATTTTGGGGATAATTTTGAGGATTCCATACTTTTATCCAAAGATTAGTGCTATTACCCTCCCTTGAAAGTAGATAATAAGTAGTTTTAATAGTAATATCTTCTCCAGGGTTCTTACAAAAGATGAAATTGCACTCCTTTTGGAATATGGGGATTATAATTTTCTATAACAACTTTTGTAGCTCAGTTGAAACCTAAAGTAGATGAAGTTGGTTGTAACAACATAGTGATATATTCTTCCAGGATTTGGATAGGGGTAGTCCAACACCTATTGCCTAGAGATCCTCTTGATACTCCCATAAATACCCTTGAAAATTTGGTGTGAAGCTAATGGATTGTCCCCTAGCCATTTATCTTCGCAAAATTGTATTTTTTGACCATTACCAATCTGCCATTTTAGACTAGAGTGTGAATAATATTTCTATATTATAGGATGTTATTCCATATCTTGGAACTACTAGGGAATCCTTGGGTAGTAAGAACCCTGTAGAAATTCTCATTGTTTATATATTTGGTGGTCATAATATTAAACCAAGAAACATTATGGAGAGTTAATTTCTAGGCAATTTTCACCATAAAGGATTTGTTAAGTAATAAGATTTTTCTTAATCCCAACCCTCTTATATTCCTTGGCTAGAAAACCTTATCCCATGAACTAATGAGTTTCATTCTTCTTTATCTTCCATTTCTATGGACATAAGACGGTTTTCTGTATTTTATCCAATTTCTCTTCCATTGAGCCTAAGATCTTGAATAAGTAAAGGAAGTAAACAATGATTCCTTGTAAGGAAGCTACAAAAAGATGTAATTTCCCTACACTATTGAGTAGTTTACTTTTCCATATTTTCAATTTTCATTGAATTATTTCTCATATTTTTCCACAAAAGGCATTGGAAACATCTTTGATAGTAAGAGGCAAACACATATATATCCTAGGAAGAACAACACATTTACAGTATAGATTAGATTTAGTTTTATTTTGTAGACTATCTGTGGTATTGCAGAAGTAAATGATTCTTTTATCACAATAAATATGTTGTCTTGAGACTCCTGTATATCAGTTGGGGAATCATTTCCATTCGCTTTCTTCCATCATTGAAGTTGTACCAAACAATATGGTATCATCCACAAACTTTTGCAATATCACTAGCGGCATAATGGATGTAGGTTTAACCCTTTGAAGTTTTACCCCCTTAACCAATCTTTAAAAAATTCTTCTAAAAACCTTCATAGGAATGATAAATAGACAAGGGGATAGGGAGTCTCCCTTCCCAATTCCTCTACCTACCTCAAAGAAACCTCTAGGGACTCATTGCCAAGAACAAAATATTGAACAATTGTAAGACATTCATGAATAAAGTTGATCATTCTATTATCAAACCCAAGCTTCCCAAGGACTTTGAATAAGAAGTCCCAACTTAAGTTCTATTATAACCCTTAAAAATATCAAGCTTAAGAATCATTCTTGGCTGACAACATTCATCTATAGAATGGATGATCTCATGATTTGTAGCCACAACATCAAGGATTTGCCTCCCAAGGACAAATCCCTTTTTGTTGTCATTAATAAAGCAATCTAAAAAGTGTTTGATTCTATTGGATAACACCTTTGAGAATATTTTGTAAAAAATATTACACAATCTTATAGGTTTGAAGTTCTCGAGTCTTTGTAGTTCCTATATAGTAGAAATTAGAGCAATGGAAGAGTTGTTCAATTTATTTGACAACTTCTTAGTTTGGAAGAAGTCTTTTTTTTCCATTGTTATATCAAAGCCTATAATATCCTTGAATTCCTAAAAATTCAAACATAAATCCATGTAGTCCTAGTGATTTGTAGGCCCCTATAGAGTTTTAACCTCTTCCTTAGTTATAAAGGCAATAATTTGGGTGTTATCAATGACATCAACAATATTGGGTAGACAATAGAGTAATTGTTCCTCCAAAAGCTTATTGATGGGTCGATTGTCTTCCTTAAAAATATTACAAAAAAAATTGAATCCATAGGACCTGATTGAGCATCATCATCAATCACTTTGTTTGCATAATCCTTGAGGCTTAGGATTGTATTCCTCCTCCTTTATTTTCTAGCATACCTATGAAAGAAGGCCAAATTCTTATCACCCTCCTTAAGCCATTGAACCCTAGATTTTTATTTCCAATAGATTTCTTCTCATTGTAGATTCTCCTTCCATTTCTCCTTTAAAGCTTCCTTCTCACTGTGTTGATTTAAAGTGGTATCCCTTAGTCATTTGTTCTTCGATTGTTGTCAATATAGAGTTGATTTCTTTCTTATTAGTAAAAATATAACCAAAAGTAAACTTATTCTATCCCTTCATATTTTTCCTTATGATATCCAATTTCCAAACAATTATATACACAGGGCTCTCTTGGATTATATTATTCCACCAATTTTGAATATAGTCAAGAAAATTAGGATGTGTTATCCACATGATCTCATAAAAAAATGGGATATGTCCACTAATAGGCCTGCCAATCCACTCAAGGAGAATAGGATTGTGATTAGACATTATTCTAGGGAGGGCTCTTAAGGTTGTATTGTATCTAATGTCCCAAGTAGAAAAAATATAAAACATTTATCCAGTTTGACCTGAATGAGGTGGCTCACCTTTCTATGATTGGATCAAGTGAAAAACTATCTATTCAACTCAATATTAAAAAAACCAGTCTTGCTAATGAAGTCAAACAATTCCACCATTCTCTCAGGGTAATCAACCAACCCTCCCAATTTTTAAGAAATAAAAAGTGGGGGATTGAAATCTCCCATAGATAAATAGTAAAAATTATAATAATTTTGTATCAAGGAAGAGATGTCCTCCTAGCTGTCATTTCTACCCAATTGAGAGTTGGGGGCATGAACATTGACAAGATACCAAGAATTCCTTTGGGAAGTAAACTTGATTGTTAAGAAACTGGTCTAGAGGAAGAATGAAAGGAACCTTCCACCTTTATTGGATCCCGCATAGTAACCGCTCCCTGGAAGTACGAATAGAGTTATTGATGAAAAATAGGATCCTGACCAAATATTCCTTACAATAGTGTTGAAGGAAGAATATGTTATCTTAAATTCTTGTAGCAACAAAATATCAAGCTTATTTTAAAATATACACTTTCTCAAAGCATATTTTTTTGGGATCTATTTAAGCCACTCACACTCCACAAAAGGAACCTCATTTTTTAGCTTTAGTTGTTGAGTCTAGGGTCCTCTACTTTCCATTGGCAATTTACCTTACATTTTCATTATTTCTAGTGATTCATTGAGACTAAAGCCCACTTTTAAGTTTTGTAACCACATCAATCCTCTTATTTTGGTCTTCCTCTTCCAAGTCATCGAAACCTCATCATCCATTTAGGGATAGCCACTTGTAGAAGCACCCAACAAGGAAAATGTTTTCTTCAAGGGTGAGAAAAGTGTTGTAGAATTCATATGGGGGGAGGAGGGTCGGGGATACACATTTTCCCTTGCTCTTACAATTACTAGGAGTGGTGGGTATCTAGACCTCCCCTAACACCTTATCAGTGCTTAGAGTAGCAGGATGGGGTATTTCCTCTTCCTCTAGCAAGGTTTCCCTTTTTGGATTTTTAATAGATTGTTCTTCCTATGTTGTTTCGTTAGAGGTTTCTATCAACTTTGGTAACAAATCAGTAAATGGGTACTCATCACTCTCATCCTCCACACCTCTCTCACCAAATTTATTAGCTATAACTATACCCACTATATGGGAAGTGCCAATTTCCTTCTATTTTAGGGGCTTCTATAGCCCCAGATTATAGTCAAAAATCAAGTGTCCTTGTTTGGAACTTTTTTGGCAAAAGATAATGGCATTTTCATAAACCAAAAGTTCAATCCATTTACCCAAATTCGATAGAAAGGTTAAAAAAATAGGTAGATTTTTATTAACATAAACATTCATACATACTTGGGAAAAAAATAACCTAGATTTTTCATTGGTCACATTGTTAGTAGTGGCATAATGGCCAAGCATGCTTCCAATCAACCTAAAAATCTTCTTATCCTATAAATAAAGTGGGAGTCCAAGCTTGCATAGCCACACTGGTGCTATCTAATTTAAGTCTATTGTAGGATCAAAACCTAGTTTCTACCTAGAGAGAGAGAGAGAGAGTTTCTCATACGCCCAAGACCCTAAAATGACATCAATTGAATCATCCTCTACAATAATTTTAATCTGAAAGAGAGCTCTAAACATAACATTAGTTGTTTCAATCCTTTTAAGTATTTATTTTTGTGACACCCATTTCATGACCATGTCAATGGTTAGTCTGAAGGAGAAAAATTTCCTAACCAAGGTATTTTTCATTGAGAAAACAATACAATTTACCATTGATTCAAGAAAAAAAATGGTAGTGTCTTCCTCCATTTGTGAGCATTTAGGAGATAAATCTTATTTTTCCTACCTATGGTTCTCATCGACAAGCACCTTCTTCCATCCATTGGGTAGACAACCATTCTTTGCATTCACAAGGTTTGAATTTTTTAGATTCTATGACAATATTGTCATTACTTCCTAGATTGGAATCAATGGCCATTGCAACATGACCATATGTCTCTTTTGTAGAGCCCTCATTAGGTGATGCATTTTCAACATCTAGGGTAGGCTCCTCAAGTAGGGGGACATGGCTCCCACCTCTATTAGGCATCATATGAGTTGCATAGTTTGGAATTCAAAACCAAGCGGGGGTTGAAAATAGCGGGTAAATTACTTCATAATTATCATTTGAATGTTATAATAATGATGTTATAATCTAAAAATATAATATATTTTAGAATCGTATATAATGTAAAATAATAAAACTTTATATAATATTATACAATACTATATATATATAATCTAATAATATAATATATTAAGGAGTATATTATTTTATAAAAAATATTCATCATTATTAATTCATCAAACTTTTATATAATACTGACATAGAAACTGTTTGTTTTCTTACAATTATAAATTTTAATATTAACATTCATTATTTGTGACATATCCACTCCTCTATCAAATAAATAACACATTCTTAAGAATGTATAGTTCAAAGACAATCCTACAAAGGTAATTACTTGTTGTTTGTTTATCTCAATTTTCCTAGTTTGAAGTCCCTCATCAAATTAAGGTGAGAGATCTTAAAAGAACCCTTTAGATTCCTAAAATTTGTAACAATTCCTTAGAGATGATTAAACACATTTTTTTTTATTGATCACATTTAAAGAGCATGTCAGGAACACTTGCATTAGTGCATTAAACACATTTTTGTGATTTATTGATTGCATTGATTTCATTTGTATGATTGAAGATTGTTGTCCTTAGTAATTAACATTACATTAAAGCTAATATTTTGTGTGTTGGAATGGAAAGATAAGGGACTGAGAGGGGAGGGGTGAATCAATACCCTCAAAAAATTTCAACTGATTATCCAATCTGCAAATAGTAGTAACTAATCTATCCAATTGGATCCATTATTTGCAACACTTATTCAATTGACTTGTAAATGTAAAGTGCATGAAAAAATAATAATAAATCAATCACATAACACTGATATTTTGGCTACGTAGAAACCCTTGTAAGAAGGTGAAAACTGTGGTGGGGATGACACCAACAAATTCTTCACTATAGCATATAGAAAAGTATGCCAGTTAAGGCTAAATGTTGTGATCACTTCTAGTGATCTTACCCTATTAGGAGTAACAAAAGATCGACTAGATCTACCTTGTTAAATGATTTAAACAACATTTCTTGAGTGTGTACTCGGTTAGGAGATTTACAAAAGACTGTCAAGTCTACTCTGTGAAGAGATTTTTCTTACTCTATTACAATGATTAGAGAATAATAGAAAGTATATGTAATTAAAAACTTATACTTGTCTGAATCAAATCTATGAAATATCAAGTATATATCACCTTAATGTGTAGATATCTTTCCTTTGTATTGCTCGGTAGCCTTGACTGATTTTGAATAATCTGAATGTCTTTGATTGCTGCTCAACATTGTTTGATAACTGATGTCTTGAAGGTGACTAGCTTCAAGATCTCCTTCTTTTCCTTCACATCAGTATGTCAAAATGACATGAATTACAAATATATAGCAGACTACTATGATTTACATGATCGCTATGACCTAATTAGGTTTACATCTTCTTAGGAAAACCCTAAGATCAACGATGTACAAAAATAACCTAGATCAAACTATTACATAAGAATCATCATTACATTAATGATTACATCTACAATAAATGTTCCTCGATCTTGGTGAAACATTTTATGAAACTATGTAACCATTTACATAGATAATTGTGCCAAAACTGATTACTATGTCATTTCCTGGATTGCTTGGTAAAAAAAGTCAATATTGCTCGGTGAATTTACTAGTGCTTGGTGTCCAGACTGCTCGGTGTTTACTGACACTCGGTGCTCGGTATACTCTGATGCTCGGTAAAACTGCTCTGGTACCCGGTTAAGCCTGTTTCCATTTAGCTCTTGATAGTGTCTTGTGAATACTTGGTATGAAGGCTTGTTTGATTAACCGACTAGCATATAGTAGTTTGTAGTTCTTCCTTTTTATCGACTGATCAGCATAGATAACTGACTGATCCTCTATGATACTAATTGCAACATATTAATGCTCAAAATAGAGATAACAATCTCCCCCTTTGGCATTAGTATCAAAACTTGTAATGTATATACATTGATATATCTTTCACTATCCTTGCTGCATATATATATATATATATATATATATATATATGACAAAAAATTTCATAACTCTGCAAAATTTGCATAACTCCCCCTCGGTGCATGCTCCTAGTATATATGTAGTACAATTAGCATATAACTATAGAATTTTTGACAAATACAGATATATACATTATGTTTTCCCCCTTTTGAGATTAATGCCAAACTCAAAATGTGTACTTACAGTTTATCAAATATGTGCTGGTGGGTTTTCTTTAAAGAATCTAAGAGGTTTCTCATTCCTCTTTCAAATTGGTGAGAGAAAGGTGCTCAAGATTGACTTGTGCATGCATGTCAAAGATGTTCTCCAACACAAAAATTTTTGGTGTTGCAACTAAAGCTTGTGCTTTGCCAATATGCCTTTCAATAATCTTCAAGTGGGGAAGTAACTCAGCTTGAATCTTTGTGACTTGGTCACTTATTTTGTCTTCCTGCTTCCTTAACTCTGCTCTTAACTGCCTGAGTTCTTGAACTTTGAGTATATGCTTATTAAAGGCATTAGGCTCGGTTAAGGCTGCTTGTGCGCTAGCTATGATTTCGGTATCCAGCTGTTTTATCTTCTCACTGAGCTCAATAGTGAAAAGCTTTACCAACATTTGAATAATATTCTGAGTGATAGATTGAATGTCGGTAATCATCTCAGATAACTTTACCTTATTTATTTCTACCTCCTGTCTTATCTTTTATGCCAGTTTGTCCTAAATCTTAGACTCTACCCTTTCTTCAATTTTCTTCTCTGCATCAATATCCGGGGCATTGATTTCCTATACAAGAGTGGAAAGTTGGTCCATTACCGGTGTGTCATCATTAATTTGTACCTTGGGTACAACTTGTTGTAAGATGTCTCTTACATCTTCCAGTATTTGCTTGCTTTTGCACTCTTTCCTTAGCTTCTCCTAAGCTGCCTTCCCGGTACATAGTTCCCCATACTTTCTCAATTCTTCAGGTTCTAGGGTCCTCGGGTCACATTCTGGTATCACAATGACTTCTTCTAAAGTGACTGACCCTTTACCATGTTTTTTATTCTTCCTTCTTTTGTTCTTGAGGTGAATCCTTAATAAAAGGTACAATTTCCTTTACCTCAACATTTGGCATTTCTTGCCTAGTAGACACATTATCTTCTTTCTTCTGCTCGTCGGTAACCTATGTGTCGGTTGATATGGAGGGAGCTATAGATGTAGTGTTTGGTGTGGTGGTCTCAGTAGTCATACGCACAATCTGGCCTTGTGTCTCTGCCTCTTTTTCCTCGGGCTCAATTGTCTCTGCAGTTGTGTTTGTTCCTTGATCCCCTGATGTATCCATTGGTTTCTCGGGGATTGAGCCTTTGGGTCCTTCCTTTGAGAGTATTTCAACTACCTCTATTAGAATGAGAAGTTCACACGATAGAGATGTAATTGTTGGCTCGGTGAGATGTTCCTCCTCTTGTGTTTTTTCTCTAGCAATAGTAACGTCCTCATCTTCAGCTAGGTCATCAAGATCATCATTTGTGATGTCCTCAATGAGTACATCAAGTGCATTATTGTCTATCATTTGGATCTCAACTTGATCTGGTGCATCTTGTGTAAGATTTATTTCCTTGGTGGCAACTGATGTATCAGGTACCTCGGTATCTGATAGGTCAATTCTTTGTGTGGTTTCCAGATCTGCATCATCAGTGTGTATTTCCTTCCCTTTTCTCTTTGATTTCTTCTCAGGAATTATGGCTAATGCCATCTTTTCAGCTTCCTCTCAGGCTTCTATTATTGAAGTCCAAATGAGTTGACTATTCTCATCTATGTCTACCAAATTTTCATCAAGTATTTGTAGTGCCCGGTTCTTCACTCTAAATTGTTTTGAATATTTTCTCATGTATTCCTTAATTTTAGGAACTCTCAATTCAGGTATTGCCAAAACTAGGGATTGTTCCCTCACTCTTTTCTCAGCATCCAAGGCATAGGACCACTTTTGTGAAATTCTTTCCTCTAGTGCCTTGGGAAAGTATTTGGAAAATTCTATTGGGACTCTTTTAAATCTAATCATCATCTGGATGATTGCCTCTTCAAGTTTATTCTGATCCTCAGTTGACAGGTGCTCAAATTGACTAATCTCATGATCACTAAGTCCACCATTTTCTATTATTTCTTCTGCTACCTCATCTATGGACCGACTCTTATTTACTACAACTTTAAATTGAGAATTATCATCTTCAATATCATCTAAATCATCTTTGTTCCTAATTAACTTTCTTCTTTTCTTTGGGGCCTCAGTAGTAGTTTTAGTACCTCTCTTCTTATATGTCTTTTTCAGTGTAGCAATAGTTGGTCTTGTTATTTTTGCAACTCCTTTCTTCAATGGTGGTGAGGTTGCAGTCTCTGATCTTGTCTATGCCCTTTTCTGCACTTCTGACTGCTTTTTCTCTGGAGTCAGGGTAGTGGAAATCGGTCTAGATTCTTCATTATTGTCAGATTCGATTTCTTCAATGTCATGTGGTTTTTTGGTTAGCATTAACTGACCTTCGATTGCTACCTCAACTGGTGTACTATCAGATAATCTAGCATCATCACCAAACTTATCTACTAAATTTTTCATCATTTTTCTTGACTTCTTTGTTATCTTACCGATAACCAGGCCTGTTTTAATTCTTATCTTGGCCTCTTCATATGTTCCAAACCTCTTTATATTTACATCCTTCAGTACAACCAACAAAGCTTTTATTGATTTAGAAGCAAAATCAATGTCTATCTCATATCCCATAGGGGCTAACCATTTTATCCTAGGCTCCACAACCTTAATCAATGTATGGTCGGTGTCAATAAGAAAACATATGTCATGCTCATAATCTTCCACTAGTTGACTGGGAATTTTGCTCTGAGAATTCATTCTACTCTTGAATTGTTCAAAGTAATTATCTAAAACACTATTAAGATTATTTCCCAAGCCCTTAATCAAATCTAAATTTTTTGATATCACTGGCTTGTCGATTGACCACTCTATATTATTGATAGATGGGAAAAATCATTGCAATAATATAATATGCAAACTAGTAGGGATCCAAACTTACATCTATGGGATTTCGCCAACTGGATTGTCTTCATCTTCTCTTCAACTTGCTTCAACAGAAGCTCGGCAAGGTCCAACTAATAACCTTTCTTAACCATTTTGTAGGTAATGTCAACTGCTCCACAAGGCACACTATTCAGTCTACTCGACTGATAAATTTTATAACCGATGACATGAGCTACATATTTTATCTCTGGGTCTTTGATCATGTTGATTTTCATTGCTCATCTGTCCCACTCAGCTCTGGTGTTATTCTCAATTTCTGCACTAGGTGCACTATGAACTGCTTTCACCTTATTAGTGGTAGGGTACCCAGTAACATCATGAATCATCTTCTTCATTATTTTCACTGGCCCATCCAACCACAACTTCCCACCATGAAACCTGCTAAGAACAACCCTAATCCATTCTCTCTTAAATTCCCTCAAAAAATTTAGGGCATTCGTTAAACCAATAACCTCTAGTTGTTTGTGTTCGGGTTTCATCTTTCCATCTTCTCCACATAGCTTCTAGTAAGATGCATACATTTCAAAATCTCCTATTTCACCTATCTTGCAGTGAATATATGATTGCACCTCCTCGACCAATAGAACCCTAGGTGGTATGCTTGAGAAAGCACCCGCTTGATCAATTTTTGATGCAACTTTGGGATAAAGTTTGTATCGGGGTTCATTGCATGTTGCAGACATGATAAGGTTGACTTCCTCCTCCTCTACAAACTTAGACGCGTTCACTTTCGATGCGGACACCATTCTTCGTGAAATAGGGTTTCGATAAATACTAGTATGAAATAGCTCGATAGTAACAGTACTTACGAAAAATGCCGATGAGATCACTCAAAATATTTTGAAATAGCTTTGTAAATGCTCTAAAAATCTATTGCATGAAATCACTCTAGAAGCTCTTTGCTCTTCAAAATCACAGGTGAAAAATGAACTAAGTTCATCGTCTATTTATAACCTTTTTCAAATTCCCTCTTAAAACCTTTGCAATAAATGCTCAACCTACTCATAGCTCGGTAATAGATGTCAAACTCAATGAGTACCAAAAAATACCAACAGCTCAGTTAACACATAACTTTTTCACTCAGTTAATACTTATACTCGGTTAACCTTGCATAATAGTCACCGAAGGGTAACTCCTTACTCGGTCTTGCATATACCGACTGTATAACTTTGAAAACTCAAAACTTATAAACCATAATGCATCTCAATTCATGCAGACTTGGTGTGTGCACATCAAATATAAGGAATTGTATGTAAAATATGATCAACTTGAAATATCAGTTCCATATGTATACCCTTTTTCAGCTTAGGTGGAGGTGCCGATGTCACCCAATCCAATGGATGAGGTTTCACCGATTGCATTGCTTGACTTAGCATTATCATTTGATGCCTTTCTACACATAGTGTTTCTTATTCTCATGATATCTTCAATTGTATTGCCACTATCAAAAAATTATGTTTCTGGTGCTCGGTCTCTGCAATCTTTACTTAGGTGACCGACTTTGTGACTATGTAAACATACCATACTAGTGTTTGTCCAGCTTTGAGATTTCCCATCCCATCTCTTCCTCATGCGATTTTCTGCAATATGTCCATACCTTCCACATACTGTGCAGTGAACCCAAGTGTTATAATCCCAAGTGTAAGCATTACCTTGTCTTCTCGGTTGATAGGATCTATTCTGTCCTTTCGGTGCCCAAACTTGCTTCATCTTAGTTTTGCATTCATTTGCAATGTGTCCATGCTTGTTGCAAGTAAGACAATGTTTCTCCATGTAGGGTTTGTTAGGAGTCCTATTTACCTTAGATC